>BQNB010001317.1:0-65862 GCA_026074375.1 Tanacetum coccineum | reverse complement strand
CATGACATGACGTACGAGGAGTTAGGACACTTTAAATCGTAAATCCAACAACTCGTCGATACGCCATCCGAAGAGGCCTTATTATGAAACTCCCTAGTATTATAGCATTTTGATAACCACTCAATATATACAACCATATGACATAAGAATAAGTGCATAAATTCATAAACATAAATGAAAACTCATTTTACATATTAAAAAGTCCTTAGTGGTGATTATAGCCATATTTAACATATAACACATAAAATCATAATAAATAAAAGTATGAAGGAATTAGGAAGACCTTAGGGATGATGTATAAGATGAGAAATGAATTCTAAACCCGTGTTTAGACTCAAAACCAAAGCTTACAAGCTTATAAACCCTAGATTAGGTTTGAAACCCTAATCTTGCAATAACTTGGTAAAACCCTTTCAAAGCTTAACCAACCCTTCAATTCTTCTTAGAATACATTAAGTATGATATGTAAACACTAATATGGTGAAAGAAAATCAAAGTATGGTTTGTGTATAAATGGGGTTTTGAGCTGTGGGTTAGGAGAGGAGACAAGGAAGAGTTTTTGTGATTTTTGTTAAGTGTTTATGAAAGGAAGAGTGCATGCATGCTATTTATAGTCAAAATATCTAACTAACCTAACCATAAGTGAAAACTCAATTTGTGTTGTGGCTCTGTGAATTATAGCAGATAGTTTATAATGAGCCATTTGTCTATAGTTATCTAGTTAGGTTTTTTCCCTGATGACTATTTGATCTTTTCTTTTGGACACTAGTCACCAATAGAGCAGTAAACTAACGGATAGTATGCAGATATCTCCTTTATCTTTATTTTTTTTCAAATTTTAATGGTTCCTCACTTGACTGATTCATTTTTGGGATCATGTTCAAGAGATAACAGAGAGGTAGATTACTATATTGTCATTTACTTACTTTCTAGTTAGCGAAAATCACGTTTAATAGCGGAAAGAAGTTGAGTGTGATGCATGTTTAATGTTTACTATGCATTTGATCTTTTGATGGTGCACATTAGTTATTAAGGAATTACTCTGTATCTCAATCCGCAAACATTTGACTGCACATTTGACTTCTCAGCCCTTTTGCAGGCTTCTTTCGGCCTATTTGTGTAGCCCAACCGTATCTCTCACTCGATAATACCGCTTCTTCATCAATATTCTCCCTCATTCTCGATAGTTCTTGATATCGATTCTTCATCAGTGCCTCACCTCCTATCATGAATGAAGATCAACAAACTTATCAGGTATGTATTTTTTTTCTTTAGTCTTTAGTTGTCGTTTTAAATTAGGGTTTGTTATGATTCGATTTATCATTTCTAAAGCGGATTATGCCCATGAATTTCTCAATAAAAAATTTCAATAGTGAACGATCACCAGTCATATGCTTTGAACATTCACTATTAACAATCTACAAAACGATTTGAACCACCTGCAACACATGAAGACGGACATACTATGGACATGAGGATGTTTTGGCTACCCATTTTTAACAGGAACTGATGTATTAACAGTGTTTCTACTATTAACAACAGTCATAGTCGTCTTAATAGGAGACCAAACAACATTTTGTTGCATTTTGTACCACTTTTTTCACATTCGACTAGTTCGTATTTTATTCTTCATGTAATTGATAAGTGAATTATATCGCAGAATTGCTAAAATTGACTTAAACACACTAGAGACCTTATTTCTGGCTTGTAAGGGAGTAACTACAGCAATCTTAGTTCTGGAAAATAGGGAAGTAGTGTCTATGGACTCAAATTGTGTAGTCTTAACAGAAAATCTAGTCTTTGAAACTACATGGCGTAGTTATCTTCAAATGCATATTTAGCTATTCTAGGAGTAGTGAATAAGGCTCTTCTAACTTTTGAATGCACATTTAATTTTTAATTCGCAATACATTTATCATGACATGAAATAAGCACATTTTTAACACACGAAACACATAATACATCCTTCGTTTTAAGAGTGTTTTGAACATCAACAATAGTTACAATCTTTTTGTTTAAACAACATTCTTAGATGCAACATATGTCTTTTTATTTGTCCTAACAGAAACGTCTACTTTCTCTGATGATTTCTTAGTGTTGGATAAGACACTATTCTTTAACGGTGAATCTCTATTCAATGGTCTTCTAACACTAGAAGTGGAACTCAGTCTTGTAGAAGGTAAAACACTCTTAACTCTTTTTGTTTTTTTGTTCCTGTTGTTTAGTGACTTTGTACATTCCTGGTGCTATGACATTTTGGTTTGTTTCAACATCTTTCTTTTTATTAGGTGAAGTCTGTAAAGTGACTATTTTTGACAAAACATGTTTCTCTTCTATTTTAGGAGCAACAATTTTCTTTTGAAAAACTTGTTTATTAAGTGGTGTAACACAAAGAAGTTGATTAGAAACATTGGTTTTGTCAAACTTAGTGTTCACAGACTTACCTTTTCAACCTTGTTCACAGACTTACTTCTGCATATGCATAGGTCTTTTGATTAACATGCTTAATCAATTCATTGATTTCGCCTTGAGTTTGTGTTCGTGTCTTTTTGATTGAAACGAAAAGTTTTTGATATTATGATTTGACATTTTCTCGTTCCTTTATTAAAGATTGTACTTGAAATTCCAAAGACCCGTTCTCACTCTCAAGCATTTCCATCTTTGATATATAAGAGGTTTCGCAAACGTTTTTCATAGAAGATTCACATTTTTGTCTTTCCTTTTCATGTTGTAACTGTAATTCAAAATCATGACTTTGTTTTTGATATCTTTGAACATCGTTTTCAAGAATGTTTATTCATTTTTTCATACCCTCTTGAATTTCAATGGAATCCCTCTGAATTTTCTCAACTTTATCCTGCACATTATTGTCGACACACTCATGACTCAACAACACCCTCAAACATGCGATGTCATGCTGAGTTTTGCTTCAAGAGTTGGAATCTTTCAAAAGTTCATTTGTTTCCATGTTTCACTAAGATCATTTTCTGTTGAGTCAAAAACATCTTTCTTCTCTTTTATATCTTTTTTTTTGAAAGATTTGAAAATTTAAAAGCAACTTATGAAGAATTGGTTTCACTTATGGTTGACAAAATTTGGTTAACCGTATTTCTTCTAAAGAAGTATAGAAAATGCTTTCACGTTTAGAATTTGTTTGTAATAATGCAAACAACCTTTTAAAATCATTTTCCATTTTATTTCAATCCAATTTCATTAGATTTGCACTAGGCATTGGTACCATAGTTGATTTTGTCTCAGATGGTGAAGATGATGAACTTGCATTTGAAGGATTTTCAGAAGATATAAAAGATGATGAGAAATATTTTTGTTCAGCAGAAAATTCCTTTTGTGGAACAAAATCTTCGTAAAGAGCATTTAACTTTTTGTAATCAATTGTGCAAACATTTTGTTATTTCTCAATAGCAATTGGATCTTTCAATTTGTTTTTCATTTTTATTTGACTCTTGGTTGCATCATCAAGAATGTCCTCAGTATCTCTAATATTCACATGAATTTTCAAATCATCAAAGCAAGAAGCATCATTTAATTTTGGTTACTGTGAAATGCTTTCTTGAGTGTATAAGGATTTTGGTACCCTAAACCATGTTTTGAATTTGAATTATAGAATGACACTGGTTTTGGTCCAAGCATAAACATTCCTTGTAAGGAGTTGCTAATTTTTAACACCACATCTGCATTCTTTTTAGCTCTTGCTTCAAGATCTAGAATAGTGTCATGGTATTTATCTTTGTTTTCACTCATTTTGCGTTTCAAAATTGATTGTGTCTTTTGAAGTTCCAGGGTTTGTCTTTTTAACTCAACAAAAGACAACTCTAATTTATCACGTTGTTGTTCTAAATCTAGAATAATGTCTCGATCATGAATAAATTGAGATTGTGACTCCTTTTCAAGTCGTCTTGCTTTTCAATCAGCCTTAATATATTTGTTAAAATAGGTAGTGTTATTTCCTTTGGTCATTTCAAAAACCCAAACCTTTTACTTATATTACTCAAGTTGTTTAGTCAACACTGTGTTTTGTTGTTGAACTTTTTTAGCAATTATTTTTTATTTCTCAGCTTCCTTAAATGCATTTCTGGCTAATTTCTCTAATTCATATGATTCTTAAACATTGTTATCGTATTCAACACTGCCACTATTAACATCTTCATTTGGTTCATCAAATATAATATTGCTATCAATTTGATCATCAAAAATTGTGTTGTTAATAATTTTAGGTTGCTTCAGATACTTTTGCTCTTGTTTATATTTAGCAAATAATAGATTCACATAACCGGTGGATGGTGTTTGTACCTCACTAAGAAATTCAAAATCATAGCTTGGCCCTGCATCAGAATCAAAGTTTGTTGGTTGAATTCTGGCAATCAAGCATATATTCGCACTTAATTCTTTAATTTCTTCCATCCGAGAAGCATTAGCAAAAAGAAAATCATTCTGTTCATCGATAAGAATTACTTCCTATTTATATGTTTTCGCTAGGAAATTTTGTCAATGAAGTATTTGATCCCAAACTCTTGGCTTTGGACAATTACGAACATAATGACTTTTCTCACTACGGTTGTAGCATTGAACATTTGCAGCGGTTCCTGAAGACGTAGTTAGAAGAGTTATCTGTATGTTTATAGCATCATTCTGAACATTGTTACCCTCAATGATTTCCTCTTGAACATATGAATGTCTTGTATTTCTGCCATCATTACCAGAATTTCTGCTTTGAATGTTTACTCTGTCACCTTGAACAATTTCTTGATTTCTGGTATTGGAAGAAGTATGAAAATGATTATTTGTTAGATTAGAGAAACGTTGAGTGATGTGATGTGGAGGTTGCAAAAACTTCACAGGAAGTTTTACAATCCCCTAGGCAGTGTACCTAATCGTCGCAGTGAAGTATAGGCAAGACTCGGGGGTTGTTTACTCGTTTCTCTAGGGGGTATAGTTGGGAAGGCTTGAACACGAATTAATAGAATTCTAAGGGGTTGAGAGGAAGATTCTTTTTGTGTTTGTATATTTATAAGAAAGCAGGTAAATATCAGTTTTGAGAGGTGTTGGCTTGTTTAACTAATAATTAAAATAATTATAATCTAAACTACTGGTGATAACTTTATGATAAAAATATGTATTTACCTAATCATGAACTACTCCTCTGATTGCTTCTCCTAGATCTGTTGCCTTGTCACACTTGTGATGATCTGTGTAAGTATTTCCTTAGGTCATGGAACGGATTTACACGAAATCCCTTCGTCTATTTTATTTCGTTAGGGAAGTAAAGTAAGGTTAGTATGAAGCTATTACAAGGCCCTAAGGTTATTAATGCATGTGCTATATCTAAAGAGGGATCGGACCATATTAGGGGTAAGGTAGTATGAAGACTGTTACCGATGGTATCCTTTCTACGCACTCGCGTTTCCCTAGACGTCTATGCCAATTTATAGAATCTTATGGCTAGTTTTCTAGAGCCTAACACGCACATCCATCAACAAGAAGCAACATCAAAAGGATCTACAACGAAGTTTCTGTGCAATCACAAGTATACAAAGGAGGGTTTAGCCTAAGCTGTTAAACACAAATCAATCAAAACAACAAAGAACATATTGGATGGTTAATGTAAACAATAGTACTTGATTAAAAACATGGATTAAAGGTTCGTTACAATAGGGGGTTTGGGGCCCTAAATAACACCTTAAAAGCTGTCTAGAATGACTAGGTTCGGTTCTCTCTAAAGTTATCTAATCGTTACACCTTAAAACCCTAATTTCGATTGTATATATTATAGAAAACTTTGCGGAGATCACTGACGCCATCGCCATGTAGATGATTCTAGATCCTCTTTTAAGTCGGCCACATCCTGACGCCGTCATCATTTTCCTGACGCCGTCACCAGATGGATTGTGACGACGTCGCTTTATGCTTGCGACGCCGTCTCCACGCGATGTATGCATAATTCTTTAAGAGATTTGGTATAGGTCTGTAGTCTTGTCTGTTTCTTCTTCAAATGAGCCCAAGTCATGTGTATTTTCACCAAATGTCACCCAAGTGCTAAAAACCTGAAAACAAATGATTAAGCACATAATCTGGGCATATTTGCATGATTTAAGGAGTTTATAGGTTATTTTTACCCCGAAATAGAGTAGAAAATGACACCTCATCTATACCCCTACATTTTGGATTTGTCTTATCCTCAAGCAATATAGGCTTTTCTACCTAGAATACAATAGCAATATTGGGGTCATTTAATCCTACTCTCTTTAAAAAGCTTTTACAAGACAACCTTCTAGGACTCGTAATTAACAAGCAGGGAAGTGATATATAGCAGCTCACATAAGTGTTCTTTGGGATTTTCTCTTTCACTCAGGTGTTATATAAATAATACATAATGGGGAAAATGGAAAATCAACATCAGACCTATATTAGCATTAAAATTATTTAGGCTTGGTAAAGGATCAAACCTCCACCGCTAAGGGCAAGTATTATTCATTACTGTCAAAGAGGTCTTTTAAGTGGAAACGGAAATGGATGTGATATGTTTAGGGAGTGACTTTTGGGTGAATTTGGAGTGGAATGGTTAACTAATTATTTATACGAATACATATTGGTTTGGTGCTTAAGCCAAGAACTTCGGCAAAGATATACAGACTCTACTCAACTCTACATCAATCTTTTCTTTTCTTTTTCTTGACTTTATATAAACTTATAATAGCAATGGCTGCCGTACCATTTTTTTACACTTTTTTATATATTTTTTTATTCTTTTCTTTTCTTTTTCTCATTTTTTTCTTTTCGTACACTTTTGCCCTGCCATTGCTTAAACATATAATACATCATGGGGGTTTATAGATACACCCCAACACTTGAACTTTTACATACTCGATAATTACATCTAATAATGACCCGAATTAAGTTGGATTCAAGTAACATGGCGCTTATTGAACTCTATTGGGGGTAATAATTACTCTTCCTAATTCTTTATAAGATGAATACTACATGAATGCCCATGTCTATAAACGGTATTACAATAGGATAAGGACTTAGCAACCATATACTCAATAATTAACTTGGGTTAAAACAATAATGTACTAAAGGTGAGTACATATACGGTAGGCTAAGGCGATTGGAGTTGTAACGATTTGGTTTTAGGGTTGATAAGCTTCTTAATTAATATTCTGGCTTTAACCAGAAATTACGGAGCATCATGAAAAAGGATAGCGCAGATGGGTTTGTATAGGGGTATCTTGCACTAAAAATGAGTGCATGGCAAGGGTGTGGGATAGTTATATAGTCGATGTGACCATAATAACAATTATAGGTTTAAAACATGGGTTAATCCTAGTGCCTCTTATCTAGCAAATCCTAATATCATATGCGGCTGGGATGCATCACAAAAAATAAGTTCTAGAATTTAAATTACTCTCGGGTACACTCATATATTTAATATCGATACCAATGCCTCCAAAAGCCGACAAAGACGTCATACGTACACCTCGTACGGCAGATAGGACAATATGGCGTTGCCTTTCAAACTTTTAGCTCGGAAAAGCTAAAGTATAACTATTTGGGTATCAATAATGGGATCCGAATTCTAAGATCTAAAGGCGAACTTCACATTTTTAGGTGGAATTTGAGGGTTTTTGTGCTAGTCATACACATTCCTATATTTGAGAAGCTATTAATACTCGATTTTAGACGGTATGTGTCATAAAAAAATTTTAAATTTTGGTCAAAATTACCTTTTTTATGCTATGTTTTGATATATTACCCATCATTTTAAGGACAAAGCAAATAGAAAATGAAGGAATAGTTTCTAAGGCTTATTTTCCCCCCTATACTTAAGTTGAACATTGTCCTTAATGTTCTATAGAAGTACGTATAAAAAACGAATAAAGGAAGAAAAAAACTAGTACTCCCCTGGTTTGCTCAATAATAGAGATGAAACATGCGATAACTGGTTAAATCGTCGTCCAAGAATCGACCAATGAAACTTCCTAAAAACTTCCAAGCTTTTTCTTATCAAATATAACCTATAATCAAAGATAAAGACAACTACACCAAGCATAAAATCGGTAGGATAAATATATATACAACGAGAATTTAGGGTTTTGACTCTATGAAAGCAGTAAAGATAGGAATAGATTAATGATGTAATCATAGGTTTATGCAGGTTTATAAAAGAATTACAAATTTTAAATATTGCACATTCTATTTTTCAAAATACTTTAAAATTTTCGAATCTTCACATTGCTGGAGATGCTACGCCGTCAGGTTTTAATCCCGACGCCGTCTCCAGGCACTGTGAAGATTTCCTCTTCGTTTTTAATGAGAATTTTTCTACACGTAATTTTATAAGTTATTTCTGTAGAAAGCACTGCATAAAAACTTGGAATTAATCATTACAATCATATGACTCGAAACTAACGCGAATTAATCTAAACAAATTATTTTAATTATGTTTGAATTGGTTCTTAAAAACCGGATATATTCCCGTACACTTATTTTATATAAAATACCTTTGAATGTAAATAAGACGAAGTTACAAACAAACAAAGCATGATTACAAAGTGATTCAAACATAAAGAATAAATGAAAAGAATTAAAACACACGACACTCCTAATATGAGAGAAAAATAAACATTGGGTTGCCTCCCAAGAAGCACTTTTCTTTATTTATGAGTCTTGTAGCTAGACTCGAAAAAGACTAAGAATTAAAGAGACTCTAACGATGAGAGAAATCTCTATATATAAGTCTAGAACTCTCAATATCACAACATCAGAAGTACTAAATTGCAAAAACACGCCATACCCGTGTAAATGTAATATAAACTTTGCTCACTCTGCATAACTACTCTACATTTGTCACCTCCTTTTATGGATTATGTGGCGAGATGAAGAGAGAGTAGATAGCTCATAGACCGCATGTTCATTTTGAGTCTAGAAAGAAGAGAGTGTTAGACGAGGATCAATGTGATTATAGAGTATCACAGTTGTTCAATGGGAGTGTGAACATGGGTACGCATATCGTGGGATTAAGGGCTCAGAATGATATATACGAAAGTACAGATGCGAAATCGTTTACACGCGAAGTATCATATAGATCGTACCAAGGTTATCGAGACGCATACTCCATCGGCCTCACACCGTCATTACTTTGTTCGCGTTATTGTTTTTCTGTTGTGTATCGAGTTTGTTTTTGGTGTGCGAGTTCGGTGCACGTGCCGAGATACTCGACAGTCAGAATCGTCTGGCTGCATCGTAACTGTTTACTGGGTGCGGTGAGAATAGTGTGTGTCGTAGACTCCCGCGTAGAATGATATAGCATCAATACACAAGCGATATGTTAGGTTGATTTGAATGCTTCTGTAAGGAGGCGAAGAAATTGTATGAACGATTGGCTCTCGTTTCTGTCCGTTTGTGTAGTTTGGTTTGAAGGTTCAGTGTTGCTGTTTGAAGTGATTTGTGTTGGTTTCTGCGTCGATCGGGTATAGATGTGTGTAGATTATATAGGGCGTGATGGTTAGGTTATTATTTGCACTTGGGTAAAGTGGTATACTTTGATTGTTTGCTCACATATTCTTTTGCTGTTGTGATGTTGGCAACAACAAATCTAGCCTGCCTCCATCAGAGCGTTTGAATTGTTCACGGTTGCGAAGTAAGATTTATATGGAAACCAATGACACATTAGCCAAAAATCATTATGAAAGGTTTTATAATAACTAAAAGCAGATCAAAGGCTATAACGCGTCGCTTAACGTATTGAATCTCTTCGATCGCGTTTATTTTTAACTCGATGAAAGAGTAGAGTGGAAAAGTTGTGAAGCATTAGTATAATTTACCCATTTTACAGATAGCTATTATGCTCAAGAGCAAAAAGGATACATTCTCGATAGCAACCAGTAAATACCGTGTTTTGGTTGCTGATGTGGAGTCATCCTCGCTTCGTATTTTGCATTGAGAAGCGCTTAAACCGCGTCTGCATAAAACCAAGGAACACTCTTCGAGCCGCACTCTCAGAAGGCGTTGTCCGTGCGACGCTTTTATCATGATTTCGCTGCTCGGAGTCTCGGATTATGTCGCTCAAAGATGAAGTATGTTGATAATGTATGACTACGCGCCTGTCAATTGATAGAGATCTGAGAATGACCAGGTTCTTGGTAGATAGGTGATATTTCCATTGAACTGGGATTGATGGTTGCCGCAACGCGCACATTTTGGAAATAAGTGTGTATGAATGATACTCACGCAGTGTACGTCGCATAGTTGTTAAGATATCGCTGAGTTATCTCCAGCGTACCTGTGTTGTTTGATCAATGTAGAGCGTCAGTTCCAAGTCGCATTGAGTGCCATTCCATCATCTTAAATCCAAGGAATTAGCAGGACTTTGTTGTAAAAACCATGAGCAACTGCTTTGTTGACTTGTCCTTATACTTGTCATCAATATGCTTTTTAATATCCGCAACTTTTGATGAGATTGGGAGGTGCAATAAGATCCGTTGATCTTCATATTCTGCTTCTATAATTACTTCATTATTACCCGAATACCTCAAACTGTTGCTGCTATTTCCAGAGTGCTCTCGATTATCTTCTTGATTTGAGTCCATTTGACTCTCACACAACTCACTAAACTTTCTCTTGACAGAAATTGCTCTTTGCCACTCTGAAATACCACCAACATTGCTTTCGTGTTTTAATGTACAGACATGTTCTGTAAAACCAATAAGAAAGGAAGAACTTCGGTCATTAATTACAGAGATAAGAAATCCTAAATGGTTGCTAAATGTAAGTTTGGAAATAAGATACTCCGTATTTGTTATACAGATGCTAAAATTGGTATCAAAAGGCTTGGTTATTTAGAAAAAGAAGATTGATTACCCTTAACATTTGGCGCAGCTTCTTGGGTGAATCTTTCAGATTGTTTGAAATCCTCTAGAGTTAATGGGTTTGGGGTCGTTGTACAATCCACCTTCAGAGACGACATACATTCATCAACCCCCAATGATCTCCTTCTTTCTTCCAATGCTTTAGGTATCTGAGATGATATGTTCTTTTCAAAAATCTTGAAAAATCCAAGTCCGCTTCCTGTGGAATTTTCCACATCTAGAACATGCAACTCATCACCGATTTGTGCACCAGAGGCAAAATTGAAACTTGGTAAACACCTCTTTAGTGTTAATAAGATTGACTCCAACAAGATAAAATGGTTGCGGCTTGTGGGCCATAAGAATTCAAAAGCAAAAACAATATTGTCGTTACTCCTCAAGGATATGGCAAGACAGCTACATTCAATATTGTGTGACATTAATCGCCAATAATCAAGCAGTCTCAGCTCACGAATATTACTACAGAAAAAGGGTTCATAAGTTTCAAGTGCCTTTCCAACAAGCCCCTCCCCGATTCTCAAAGGAAACATATCACAAGAAGAACAATATTCCTTAAGGGAGGACATGAGATCACCATCGTAATAATCACAATAACCAATCAATTTGAGCGGGTTTATTAGTTTAGTTGTTTGATTGTCTGGTACATGATGATGACTATTCTGAGTCTCATATGGAATCCAAACTTGACCAAAAGGTAAGCCATGGGAAGCACAAATGATTCGTAATGCGTTTTGAATTTCATCAGCGGCGTGTGTGAGGCCAGGTATAGTCTGTTTCAATTTCGTAGATACGCAAGACGATTAATATTACTATCTATCATCACAGTATATTATTAAATAAGAATGTATGTAAGAACTATTGAAAATGCTGTACTACATCGTATATGTGACATTCTTGGAACGTACTGAGACCAACTATCTGCAAAGAAAATATACAATATCACAAATATTAAAGGCAATGACTTTAATCATTTTTCATATGGAACAAACGTAAGAAAATGAACTAATACCTGCATAGCAGTTTTCAATGCAACGAAAAGTTGAACAAGACTCGAGGATCCCTTGATAAAACACTCAACAACACCAACACACGTAGAAAACGAAGAGTTTTTAGTTTGAGGAGAATAATCAAAAACAGGAAACACCAAACAATTCCCCGATCGAGCAGGACGGACTGCTGCAAAATGGTTAAGGAAAGCAGTCCTCACTGAACCATCACATATGATCATAGGATCACTGACATAATCATCATCATTAAGAATACTATAATGATAATCTACCGATAACGACCTACATTCATGAAATCTACAAGAATTTAGAGAATCAGCAGCAATAGAATAAGGTTGATCAAATGTTGAAAGTAGTAGCCTTCTATTATTATATAAAACTGGTGCCCAAAACTGAATTAAACCACCATTCACATTTAAATAAGACCAATATACATTACTTAATGCAACCTTTATTTTCTCCAGAATCACCCATTTATCTGTGCACATATTTAACAAAAAAAACATCATTAAACAACAACCACATACCGTAATAATTGGTAATTATTAAGAAAGTTTTGATAGAAGAAAAATATAATGAAATTAGTACCTGGTAAAGGTGATGAAGAAAGGATTTGTCTTTCCCAACAAGTCATAATTCGATTTGTGATACAATCAATAATGGGGGTGTTTGTTTCATTCTTTCAAAACAAAGGTTGCATTTAGCTCACTTGTTTAAGCCCGTTTAGCTTTAAGGTTAGGTTTATTTATTTTGTATATATTGTAATTAGTAAAAGCGAGGTTTAAGATGAAGAAAAAGAAGAAAAAAAAGTTTCATCTTAAGTGTGTATAGAATTTGGAATTTGTTTTGATCGACCTTTGAGATTCTTATTGGTCGTTGATGAAAATTTGGTTATAGGTTTAATATTGTCTAGTTGTGCTTTTGTTAAGACTTCGTTCTTGTTTTGCTGTGTTGGGCTATTTGGATGAATTGGTTGGAACTAATGATGACTGATGACCGACCTATTAGCATTGGTTGACTTTCTCTATTTTGGTTTGTTTGTCCGCAAGTGAAATTCAATAACGTGGAGCGCTTATTTGGAGATATAAATATTGCTTGGTTTCACATCAGTAATAGGTTCTTGATTTAAGGTTTAATATTGGTTCGTATAAGTTCGATTTATTGGTTATGTGTTTGGAGCCTCCGTTTAGTGATTTGGATTTTTTTTAGGTCATGCAAAATATGATCTACCTTGGTGATTTTGGTTATGCAAGGTTCGGTTGTGATTTTGTTTGTTATAATTTTGTACATACTTGGTATTTCATATTTGCACCATGTCGTAATGGATTGGTATTGATATTAATGTTGGTGTTGGTATTGGTTTTGGATTGGTATTGGTATCGGTATCGGTATCGATATTGAATGGTTCCGGTTGCCCGGTTATGTTGGTTATATCTGGCTCTGCATCCGTCTGGTTCTAGTCTGGTTTGTCTGCATCTAACTGGGAATCTGCTGCTCTGTCTGAATCTGCTATCTGAATCTGCTGCTTTGTCTGCTGTCTCCCTGTTGTGCTCTCATTCATCTCTGTATTTATGTAATTATGTGCTATGCACCTGCCTGATCTGTCTGCTCTCGTTCATCTCCGTATTTATGTGATTCTGTGCTATGCACATGACTGTATTTGTCTGCTTCTCTTCGCCAACCTTTGTTTGGACCTCTCTGTTGAATCCGCATCTGCCTGCTGCTCTTCGTCTACCTCTCTTCAGATCTCTCTGCTGCTGTTTGTCTGATTTTGTCCATCTGATTTCGAAGTTTTCTTGTCAAACTCTCAATGTAGCATTGTGAGTTTGAGAGAGGATGTTAGTTAATAAAGGCCCATTGGCCTGACCCACTTGTTTAGGCCCGTTTAGCTTTAGGGTTAGGTTTATTTGTTTTCTATATAATGTCTTTGTATTGTAATTAGTTAGTTGAATCTGATCAATATATTGTTATTATTGTTATTGTCTTTGATTTCCACATCATTACGTAATGTTATTGGCTTTAGATGGGGGTATACATACGGTATTATGTCATTTTATACATAGTATCGATTAGATGACGTGCGGTTGTGATCCATTATAGTTTTATTATGATTTTTTATATGTATTTTATAAATGAGTTAATTATTAAAACTATATTTATCTTAAAATAATTTTATAAAAATCAAATAAAAAAAACTTATGTGTATATTAATGTGGGGTTTTTATTGTCTTTTTTAGGTATCGGTTATAATTTTACCCTCCAAATTAGATAAATAATCCTTATCGTGTAGCAAAAATTTGCATCCATCGTCCCTGAGCTAAATTACATAAATGATCCCTGTGGTCCTTTTGATGCTAGTGAATGGTTGATGCTAGTGGTGGTCTTACATGATAATATTGTTGGGAGTATGATCTATTTCAACATATACATGTTTCTTTTTCATTATGGATAACCATCTTAAAACACTTACATGTTCAATTTAACCTTTTCTTTAAAATCAAAGTGCAACTCTTGTTTTATACCTGTGAAACCTAGATTCAAAGATCTCGTGTAAGAACTCATAATCAAAGATCAAACCCAAAATCAACCAACTACAAGATCTTGTGTAAAAATGTAGCATCTCGTATTTTACGGTCAATATTTTAACCGAGCCTTAATTATATTTCTAATTTGTATGGAGTTTATTATTTTTGTTTTGGCCGATTTGGTAAATATTCTCGTTCCTAGCTTTGAGTGAGCCGTGTTTAGGATTTTAATCCATCCTTGCATCCTAAGTGGTTTAATATTCCCATGGATTATCCCGATGATCATAATTTTTATTCTTGTCATTTTCTGTTTTATCTCGCGTTCCAGCTTAAACCTCGCATTTTAAAGTGTACGCATTTAATTAAATGTTTTTAATAAAAATGTGTCGAAAATAAAAATAGTCTCGGTAGTGCAATCCCGAGCTACGGTTGTCATCTTTAACCTAAGTAAAAGTATGGTGTGTAAAAAACTAATTTTAGAAAAGAGGGGAAGACTTGTTTTGCCAATAGCCCAAACTAGTGCAAGAACTATATATACTAGTTTATTTAACACTTTATTCATAAACACACACACACTTTCTCTCTAGCTCCACCACCATCACCGGAAAACTTTTTCGGTCTCCGAAAACCGCCACCGTCGCCGTCGGCCGCCACCGGAAACTGCCGTGGTCACCGGAAAAATTACATGCAACCCGAACAACTTATATTTTTCGAATCCCCTCGTTATTTTCTACGTTTTCCAATAAAAATATACGACATGCAATGGGTATTTTGCTAGTTAGAGTTCGAGTTAGTATTTCTTATGCTTGTGTTTCGTCAATTATTCTAGTCTATGTTCATCAACTGATTCCTTTACCTGTTAAAAATGAAGAATGGGTTGACAAGATGGGTGTTTGTGCGTTTTGTTGTGTGTCGTTGACGAGGCCACACGAGATGGGTTTTGGTAATGCCATAATTGGGCGGATTGATAAGGTCTGTTAGTGGGAATTCTTTGTATGGTTCTTTTCGGGTGTCCTGGGGGATTGCGTGGGGTAGTTTTTTTTTTAAGGAACTGGTTTGGTGTCTTTGTATCCATTGTGGTTTGTAGTAGTTTGTTTGTGAAACAAAGAATTGGAGTGGTTTGGTGATAAGGGGTTATTTATTTAATGGGGGTAAATTAGCGGGTGTTGTAGTTTAGTTTTTGTGAATAAAGGTCAAATTTGAAAAAGTTGAATATCGGAATTTAATTATTTAAATTCGAATTTTTTAATATGAGAATTCTGATTTTTTTTTTGATCTATATTGATAATATGTACATAAAGTTCCAAGGTATTTTATTCTTATTTTTGGAAAATGTCTCGCGTTCAGGTTAATTTATCTCTCTCTATCTTTCATTCCTATTGGTATTGGGGACCAATAGACATAACGAAGAGTTTATCTATTATTGGTTTTTTTTATCTTTGTGCGCCTGCTTGCATTAGTAATATAGATGGCTTGAGCCATAGATCTGTCGCTGAGTATTTTTCTTTTTAAGAAAGTGTCGATCAAAGCGACGTCTTCAAATGATGGAATGTTATTACATTTACCTTGTGTATGCTTTTCTATTGATCGTCTTTGTGGCTGTAGAATTGCAGTGTCTATATTGCTCACAGCTAATCCAACAGTCTCTTCGTTCTGAACGAATACGAGATTCTATGCGCCCAATTAGTTTTTTGAACAAAATATTGGATTTTCATTCGATGGTATTGTGGAACTCGATTACAAAAGCCGTTAATAAAAAAAGTTAAGATTAAAGTGTCTTATAAAGGAAAAATTTTTGTAATAAATTTGGTTGTGTGGTGTTAATGAATTGGGGTATTTATAGTGGTAGGTGTTTAAATAATTTTTTAAACGTTTTTTATTTATTTATTAAATGTGATGTTACCGTGTGCACTTATGCTCGACTACCGGTGTTTACGGAGAACGACTGATGTGGTATATCGAAAAACCATCTGTCTGGAATCGGCGCATATCGCCTACTATAGAGGCGGATGTAAGACTGATCCGGGTGGGAGACGGTGAAGGTGGGATTTCGACCGAAAAGATAATTTAGTAGAATGTATAGGTCTAACCTTCTCATTGGTGCATAGTCGAATGATCACAACTCAAAAGATATCATGAAGCTGACTTCAAACATTAACAAATTCCATTCTTATGCATTTACTTTGTTTTAATGAATTTAAAAGAGGAGAAAAAAAAAACCTTAAAGTTATGTGAAAATTCATAACAACTATTACAACAGATGCAACAAAACGGGGTTTTTTTTTATGGCTCATTGCAACAATATCACGCATTATATAGTGGAAGGAATTTTTCAATTGTATATGTTGTTTTTGAGACCATCTTGATAATACAAGATAATTTTTATGATGAAAGATGCCTTATGTTTTCTATACACAATTTTATACTCATGAGAAGAAAAAGTGTTTGAACTTGGACATGGACGAAAGATATGGTTAGGTTGGGCGAAATTTTTAAAGTATTCAGAGGAGATGTGGGGGTGTAGATGGTTCAAATATTTGGTTGGTGGGACTTCAGTGTTGGGGAGTGGGGTGTTAGTCTTGGGTGAGGTTTGGTTTGGTGCTTTGTTAGAGTTTGTTTTGGGTAGTGTGTAGAGCAGACTGGTGGGTTGTTTCACAGACGGAACTTTGGATGTTATTTTTATATTTTTTCGCCTCAGTCTATTAGTTACATGGTCCCCGTCTCGGTAGAGCGATTTTTAGGGTTTTTGTTATTATGTTTAGCCTTAAGAGATTAATAAATATTCTCGTCCTCCTAACTAAATATTATAATGATAATACATTTTTGAATAATTATTGACTTTAGACCCCATATAAAAATATAAATGTTATAGAATTCCTTATATATGCATTTTTACATGATTTGATGTATGATGTTTCTTGTATACATAATTGACTCAATTGTCTTTTTGTTTTTTGTTTTGTTTGTTTTGTGAATGTTGTTATTCTATTATTCCCCTTTTGAAAATCTCGTCTACTAAGTTTCTCTTAGCATGGGTCTGTAGGTGTTAGATGCTTGTGTTGTGGTTGTGTGGAGCTTTTTGACCTTTTACTATTGACTAAAAGGGTGCTATGATGGGATTGAAAGCTTTTAATTGCTCTCGTTCGCGAAGGGGTGGGTACATTGTAGATACTGTCTTCTTGCTTGCTGTATTCGGTTTGTTGCAGGGGTGTGTTTGTCACTTGATTCGAGACTTGGCATAAATTTTCTTTTAATCGTAACAAACTGAAAGCTTATACATTTGCTTTTGGCTTGTGTTCAGAAATTCTCTCGACATCGCATAATTGCATTGCTATGAAACCTATTAACGCCCGACTCTTTGATCAAAATTCTTTGTAATTTTTCGTGTGATTTTCCAACTTCATTATTGAGTTATCTAAAAGTCTAATGTTATCTGGTGATCGATGTTTACATGGACGGGATAAGCTGTCGGGATTCCATCGGCGCGCGCTTGGGGATTCTTTCGCGCACGTAGTCTTTGCCAATACACAGTCAATGCGTGTATTGTGCTCGCAGGTTTACTACTGTGCAATCTTTGATTTTTCGGGCAGTGGAATGGTGTCGGGGATTTTCAAGTTTGCTGTTTCCTTCTTATGGTGATTGCTTATGTTTATTTTCGGGATACGCGTGTTGGCTGAGGGTTTTGTCAAGAGATAGGATCCATTGGGGTGGTTTTTTGTTGGGTTGGTGGGTGTTTGGTTGTTGGTGGTTGGGTGGATGTGGTCTGGTTGTGATAGAGAGTGGTTGGTTTTTTGGTGTGGGTGTGGGAAAATTAAGAATAATGGGTTGTTTTTTGTTTAATAGTGTTTGTAGGTGTGTTTTGTTTATGTTGCGTCTGGTGGAGGTGAACATGGGTATGTCGTCTGGGTTGGGGTTTTAATATTTTATATATATTAAGATTTTTAAATATTTTAAATATTGTGAGTTTCGGGGGGATGTGGTGGGGTTGGTAGGTTGAGGTGAGAGTACAGCTAGGTTTATGACGATGTGGTGTTGAGGGGGGGGATGTTGAATAGGAGGGTTGTGGGTTTTCTTACAAGCACTCACGACTACCCCTCACACATGTTAGTGGGGGAATCACAACGGGGCAAAATATGAGTGGGGGCGGAGGGGTGGAGGTTGTTTTTTTTTTTTATGGATGGGCTGGGTAGTGGGGGGGTTGGTAGTTATGGAAGGGTAGTTCGATAATTGTGGTTGGCTATAATGTGTTGTAATCTATGTATGTCATTTTGTTTAATATGGTAATGCAGATTGCTGGGGATGTGTGTCGATGAAGGGGGATGGTGGGGGATGCATGTGGACGGGGCGGGATGAATTTTGATTATTATTAGATAAGCAAATGTGACCACAAATACTAAAGATCAAAGTTTTGGTATTTTTAAACTAGGGCTCTTGGGCTGTTGGTGGACCGTGTAATTTATGGATCGTGTAGTTCCGCAGAGCCATTTGATATTTTCACCTCCTAAGATATCTAATTCAATCCTGGTTGTCGAGGGCGATCGTTAATGGAAACCGACTAATATTATAAATCAAAAATTAAAGAACAATTAGATCGATAGTACACGATCAAAGCAAAAGCTTTTATTATCAAAAAACTCTATGATATCCCAATAAATAATAACAAAGTATTAATATCCTAAATAGATTTATAGGAGTTAATTTCTTGCACATCCAATATAAATAAAGAATTAGTGTTTTGACTTTCCTATTTTCTAAATATGTAATTAATATACGAGATTAAATACTGTTTTTACCAAAGCTTATTGTTCTAAATAAGAAACTTCCAATTTATAAAGTGGATAGTCATTGTCTTAACTTTGGAATACATGATGACGTTGGACTAAAATAGTCGAATGCCTGCATGCTTCAATCCTTCCCGCTTATTTGAGAAATTGAATTGTTCGACCACGATGTCTTCGATCATCTCCCTCTCTCCGGGAATAAAGGATGTTAATTCGGGGACTCAAGTTTGAATTAGTAGCAAACACATTGTTTGGTTTCCCTGGTAAGTCTTATTTTGTAGCGCATTTGACTATTAACCTTTCTTGTGGAACTCGAAAAGGGACATACGGTTAGTTGGCTTTCTAAGCTTCTTCGAATATATCTGCACCCTATCTACAGCTGTAGTAATCTCTCCATTCGCAAATAAGATCCGCAACCTAAATCTAACCTATTGAAACTCCAACCTCGCTTGCGATGCTTATTGTGACTTGGTGCTTGTAACGGTTTTTGATTGCGTGGTATGGGTATCCCGCACCTGTTAGGATTCGCTCTTCCGTATGCTTGTGTTATTTGTGTCAGTCAACGACCTGAGTCTAAGACTTTTTTTTACCATTATTTTGGAACTCAAATATCAAGAAGGTATAATGAGATCTATCAGTACACATACACTTCGGGTCTGGTTTTTCAGAAATGGGAGAATATGTCCTTGCTGTGCTTTTTGTAAGTTACGAGTTTTTAGGTGACCGGGTTTGTATGCAAATTTCAGCTTAATGGTTGTTTTAATTGTGTGTGTTTTCTCTGTTAGGGAGATAGTGTGAAGCGTTGTATTCCCAATGATGTAAGGACGTTCTTATTCCAAATCCATATACTCACCTTAGTTTATTACCCAATCTTTGTCGGTTGTCAGTAACCTTTAGTTTGCGCAGTTTTCGTGTGGTGAGCTAACTAAACTGCAATTTATGACCCCTTTATGCAATCAGTCCACAATCGTGTCAACAAAAAATGAGATTAACTATAACCTTCACATACTCGATCTGAGGTCCTTATGTCTTTGGTATATACAAATGCAACCCTTAATCAATCTTAGTAAATTATCTAAAAGAGCCCGCACTTGAACTTGCATGTGTCTAAAAGTTTGTGGTTACTAAGGAACAATATGTGAGTCCATTCTTAGTGAAATCGGATACCACCATCACAGAATTTTAAGCGTTTGAGTGAGTACGAGTTAATCCAAACAAAAATAATCTAGAAACTAAACCTCTTACCATTGAGCTCTTAGGTTATTGAACAAAGGAGTATGAACCCCGCTTTAGTTCCGATGATGTTTTTGTGCAAATGTGGAAAATTCTTTAGCACCGCTCAATAACTTTTGATGATTCTTCCTGTAGCTGCTTTTTTTGGCCCTTATATAGATTATGCTGTTCTTGTATTGCCAATGTATGTCTCGCGCCTAAAATGATACCAGCTGAGGACCCCCAATAATGATTTTTACTTGATAACATACTCCTATAACAATGTCTCTGGTAGTAAATTAAGTATAGGCAGGCCTTAGTTAAGCCTTTGTCGACTTTCAATCTAGTCCATGAAAAACGTTTCCCAGATGTTCATAGCATTCGGATTATCAGGTTGGGGTGTTCTCGGGGCGGGTAATCGGTGTGTTTTGAGTCGTTGTGGCGTGGTAGGAGTTGTATTTCTTTGTTTAAGTTGGGTTTGGCTTGCAGAAAAAAACTTAACCCGCATCAACCGACCCGTATTAGAAATCGGGATGTGTTCGGGTTTGGAGTTTAATCAAGGTTTTGGTTTTTGGCGGGTCGTGTTTGTTTAGTCGGGTTAGCGGGGTAGTTTTGAAACATGTGACTATTATAAAATTAGACGAAAGTTAAAGTCACTCCA
This sequence comes from Tanacetum coccineum, assembly GCA_026074375.1. Lineage (NCBI taxonomy): Eukaryota > Viridiplantae > Streptophyta > Magnoliopsida > Asterales > Asteraceae > Tanacetum > Tanacetum coccineum. The sequence goes on along the minus strand of BQNB010001317.1, from coordinate 44,790 downwards.
AATAATAGGGATACCTTAGTCTTAATTCACAGTGCCACTTTAATGAACAGCCAAAATATATTATTATTTAGTAAGTGCAGAATATATCTCTACAAGGGGTAGTTATTATTTGGAACACATCATTCAAGTCTGTCAGTATTTCCTTAGATTGTTGTTGGCTAGATGCATATTAGGCAAATGTTATGGATTTGTTTACTTGTATGATAATTGTTCTTCAAATAATTTTGACAATATTTTTTCTTTTTCTTATATTCCACTAATTCCATGAACTGTAGAAATTTGGCTCATGCCGGATGAGGTGTAAGGGGCGTGTATGGCACAGATGGTGATTGTTCTTGTAGACCCATATACGGGGTTCATTGAGATTAAGTTTGTTCCACTAAACAATTATCTGGGTCTAGTTGTCAGTAGAGTGGTGACTAGTTAAGCTACTTGTATGTAGTTGGGTTCTGTAGACAGTAAAAGTTGGATAATATCAGTTTTGTATATAGACGATACTGTGAAATATCATTTTTTTTGTTTTCTGCCTTCGTATTTGCATATTTCTTAAAAATTAATCATGTGTACGGTAGTTTTTCTATGGAATGGATGTCTTGTGAGGACAAGTATAAAATAAATAGTGGAGAAGTTGGAAATGGGTCGATTGTTATGTTTGCAAGTGTGAAGGAGGCAATGGGTTTGTGTTAGTGTTGGTTAAATCAGGAAGGGTTTCTAGTAATTACAGAGTAAGTATATTTGGGAGCAACATAAACATTTCTTTGGCATATATCTTTAACTGTATATGGCATTGGCTCTGTGTATAATTATACTGGTGAATTACTAGATAAAATAGGTTATTTTGGGGTGCGTTCTAATCGGGTTGTCCCGCCAAACCCAGGCTGTGGTGAGTAAGATAACAATTTCTTTTGAACACCCTTGTACTCAGTCTGTCCCGTTAAGTCAGTTTTGGGTTTTGTTAGGAACGTTCTGGGGGCTAATATCATCCCGATATAAGTTTTTTGATCACGATTTCGAACCGTCCCGATTTATGCCTTGCGGCGTTTGTCGGCGTTCGGGTTGGGTTCGGTGTATCGTGTGGGTTCGGCGTTTAGGGTTTGGGTCAGTACTCTCGAGCTACCTATCTGACTACCCCTAGTTACTTAGGTGAGCAATGGAAGAGTTTACGAAATTTAGGAGCTTTTATGATAATTTAAAAAAGTTTTATATTTTGAAGCTAACCCGGTTTATGTTGGATAAAACTAATGTGAAAACAGCAGTAAGAAAATACCTGTAGTACGGAGCATCTTTTTTATTTGTAAGCGCCGAATTTCAGTTTAGCAGTACATGAATTATTTTTAACAGTCCGCTTAATGGGATAAGTGTCGCCAAACGGTTATTTGAAGGTTGGCACACAACGTTCTGTCTTGACTTACCTATAAATGGAGGAGTGGATATGGAATCCGCATGGCACTGTCACTCTGCCGTCTAGAGTAGGAGAGACTCTCAAAATTCTCCTACACCTATTTTTTGTGGTTTTTGTTTAGCACGAGAATTGTTGAGGATATCAAACATATATCAATCCTACGTACATAAGGAGTAGGATGTTGAGAGGAGTTGATGAGCCAGAGGAAATGAATGTGAAGGTAAGAGAGAGGGAAGAGTAGGAGAGAGATGTAAGAGGGGGAGGATGAGGAGAGAGAGATTAGAGGTATGATCTGGAATGTGGTCTCTAGGTGGGGTATGGTTTAGAGAGATTTAGTGAGTGCTCTTTCGTCGATTTATAGAGATTGGGATGCGACTGCAGAGAGAGTTGGTATGATGTGGTCAGAGGGAGAGGAGTGAGGGAGTGACGAGAGGGAGGACGAGAGGATGAATTTTATTGGGTTTAGGAACACTCGTTATAGTGAGAGGAAAGAGAATACGAAAACTTATTGTTATGTGATAAAATGATACCTAAAATCCCTTTTCACTTGGCATGGATGCAAAGTGGTTAATTATATCTTCAAAATGTGTAATTTTCTTTTTTTTAGGTTCATCTGGTCCTTTGTGTCCCTATTGGGCTGGCGGTTAGCTAGCTAAGCTTAAATATTTATGGCTTTATGAGCTACTAACAATTATGGAAGTGACGAGAATAGAAAAGAGAATCTTTTTTTTTAATCTCTAACTATCGTCCCCTAAGGGAGGTTACTCTAATGTTACAATATACTTAATCTTTATCTTTCTATGAATGTCTTCTGTCTTTGCTCGTATAGTCTCGCTTTACTTTGGTCATTTATCTTGTGAATTTTTTGTGTAGTGAACTCATTAGTGGACTTTACGCTTGAGCTTGTTTCATTCAGCTTGACTTGTAGTGTTGTTGATCATTGGCTGTCTTGTAGAATTCATCAACCTGCATCATTCTATTTTCTACATCTTTGTATTCCTCTTGCCTTATTGCTGATCTTGTTGATCCTTTTCGGATGTCCGACATGCGTCGATACTGTTTTCTATTTATCTTGTAAGCTATCGTAACATCTCCATTGTTTGTATATGCTTTTTATTTTGAACACTTTAACACTTTCATGGAAAGAATTTGAGTAGTGAGTAGCGGAAATTATATTAGACTTGAAAGACCGTGTTTATTAGAACTTGGTTCGTTGTTCTGTAGGTGTTCCATCTATTTGTGACTTTTTCTAAATTTGATTGGTTGTCTTTATCGTAGTTCTATAGAGCACGTGGTTTTTGGGAGGGATTTGTACCTTTACTTTAGGTAGTAAAGAATGACAAGCACATCCGGGTTAACACGGTCAGGTTTAAGGTTATTGTTGTTTAATAAATGCAAACTGGTTATTCAATAGACGAAAGATGTCTTTTGTTCATATTAGGTCGTATTACTGTGGTTAATAAACCACGGCTACCCCGTTTGTTTCAGTATAATGACTGCCTCATTTTTATTGTTATTCGTACCTGAGATTGTATAGTCTTTAGTGTTAATCAGGTTCTAGATACGATTTTTTTTAAGAATTTCGAAGAAGAATATTCCTTCCACCCCCGCCTCCCTTGACAGGGTTTCTCAACTTGCACTAGCCTAGGTTTTGTCTTATTATCGGAGCGTCAAAATTAGAAATACACGATTTTGAGTTGAACGCCAGAAGGTGATGTTTATCTTATGCTCACATAGTTGATTGGTTATGTTTGAATTTGATTAATCTGTCGATCGTCGTCACTTGCTAAGTGGTTTTGTATACTACACCTGAGGAGTTTTTATGCAACTTTAAAAAGTCGGTGTTCAAGACGTCAATTCATAATCTGGGATCTGAATCGAATCGATATCCTTTAGTGTCACAAGTTGATCCCATAAGGATTTCATATATGTCAACCTACCGCAGCAGGGTGTAGGTATCCCCTTTGCCCAGACACGTCTCCCGTATGGGCACAGGAAGATATGTCAGACCTGAGCCACCTGATGTCGGCATCCATGAGGCTCGCTTGTGAGCATGCGTTGCCGCACATACTACCACCAATACCTGTTGTATCTTCACCAATACCCCTACCTGCACCAACTCACTACTAGCCCCACTGATACAAGAGCACCATTAGGCTATAGGGCAGCCGAGATTCTGATGTGAGCCGCAGTTGCATCACCACCATTACCACTCCCACCTACTGCACCCAGGACTGATATTCCCAAAAAACTAACCCGCAACCCGACCCTATAAGAAATCGGGTGTGTCGGGTTCGGGTTAATCAGGTTTTGGGTTTGTCGGGTCGGGTTAGTCGGGTTATCGGGTTGAAACATTAGACTATTAATAAAAGACGAAAATTAAACGTCACTCCAACTAATGGATACCGTATCTTAATTCCATTGCCTAAATGAACAGCAATATATTCTTATTAAGTATTTCAGGAAATTATATCACAAGGGTCTGTTCTTAATTTGGCACCATCATTCAGTTGTAGTTTTCCAATTTTGGTGGCTAGAGCAATAGGCACATGAAATGTATTTTATCTTGTATGAAAATTGTTCTTCAAACTTTGCATTATTTATAATTTCTTATATTCCAAATCCATACTGAGCAATTGGCTCCTGCGGGGCAGTGTCTTTCTTTAGACACCAGTAGGGGCGACCAAACATAAGTGACAATTACATACGATTGACTGTTAGCTCCTTCAGTAGTTTGAAGACAAACTTGATCATATCATTTTTTAAAGACGAACTTGACATATCATTTTTTTGAACTTCAACTAAAAAGCAAACAACAAACCATACACAATTACCTTTTCTTTCAATGATGATGATCTTGTGAGGCAAAAATATGAAGAAGATGGAAATGGTTCGATTGATATTTTGCAGGTTTAGAAGGAGAATGGATTTGTTAGAGGGAACTCGGAAGGGTTTCTAGTAAATTACAGAGGTATATTGGGCAACAAAACATTTCATGCATATCTATAACTGTAGGCATTGGGCTTTTCTAAATAATTTAATACTAAAAAATAGAAATTTTCGGGTCTAATCGGGTTGACCCGCCAACCCGATAACAAATTTTTTTTAACCCTAACCCGACCCGATAAGCCTATCGGGTTGTCGGGTTCGGGTCATATCAACCCGACTAAAGTTTTTGACCCGATTTAACCCGACCCGATAAGCCTTATCGGGTTCGGGTTCGGGTTCGGGTCGGGTCAACCCGACCCTACTGACACCCCTAGTTACAGGAGCAATGACAGAGTTGAAATTTAGGATAAAACGTCTATAAAATGAAGCTAACCCGTGAAAACTACGAAGACTATGTAAAGTGGTGGTAGTGGCCAATTCAAAATTGTTTCAATCTTTGATTTGCCCATCCGTATACCTTGACCCGTAATAACATACCCCAAAAAGGTTACCTCATCAACAAGGAAGTGACACTTGTTCCCGCTAGCATACAGTTTTTGCTCCCTCAAAACCAAAAACACCTCACGAAGATGAGATAAATGCTCCTCGACGGTCTTACTAAACACAAGAATATCATCAAAGTAAACAACGCCAAATTTACATATGAAAGGTTTAAGAACCTGGTTCAGAAGTTGCATAAAGGTGCTCAGCACGTTGGATAGTCCACTAGGCATGACCATCCACTCATACAACCCATCACGAGTCTTAAACGCGGTCTTCCACTCATCCTCATGCCTCATGCGAATTTGATGATATCCACTCCATAAGTTAATTTTGGAAAACATCGAGGAACCATGAAGTTGATCAAGTAAGTCATAAAAATGAGGAATAAGGAAACGATACTTGATCGTGATCTTATTGATAGCTCTACTATCGATACACATCTAAAAGGCCCCTCTATGTTTAGTAACCAACAAAGCATGCTGATAACGCCTTAATTATACATATTTTCGGCGGCGTTATTCTTTATATATTTTTATCATTCTCATGAACTTTCGATACTCAATAGCATAAAATACACGCAGGTTCACTTGAAGATAACCGAGCTCAAAAGTATCCAAGACACAAGTGTTTATGCCTTAAAGAAGTCTAGCTAGAAGATAATAAAGAATAAAGACCAAGAAAGAGACCAAGTACGCCGTACTTCTTCTCAAGTACGCCACACTTTAGCCTGAGTTAATGAAAACCAGTAAATACCTAAAGTACGGCGCACATTTATATTTGTACGCCGCACTTCAGTCTAGCATTAATGAATTTAACCGACATAAGGGAAAGTACGCCACACTTTTATATAAGTATGCCACACTTCTTCTTTCGACCAACCTATAAATTGAGGAGAATTTCACCTCATTTCACACACGCATCTCAAGATAATTCTCTCTCAAAATCTCCACCATTTCCTGGGTTTTTAGCACGAAATTGTAGGATATCAAACATACAATCCTAGATAAAAAGGGAGAGAGAGGAGGTTGGAACACTTTAGTGAGAGAAAGAAACTTGTATGTGAAAAATGAACCAACAACCCTTTCCTTGGCATGGAAAGGGTAATTATATCCTTACAATGGTCGGTCATGGGCTTGTGTCCCATGGGCTTGGCCGGTTAGCTTAGCTAAGCTTCAAATATTACGCTATGAGCTACTTAACAATATATTGGAAGTGACCGAGACTTTTTTTAATCCTAACAATCTCCCCCTAAGGGAGGTCACTCCAATTTACAAAAACTTAATCTTAACATTCTATGAATGTCTTCAGTCTTTGCTCGTAGTCTTGATTTCTTGATCATTATCTTGTGAATTTGATGTAGTGATCATTAGACTTTACGCTTGAGCTTGTTTCATCAGCTTGACTTGTATGTGATCTTGAGCTTCTTGAGATCATCAACCAAGCATAATCTCTTTTCATCATCTTGTAATCCTTTGCCTTATTGTGATCTTGTGACTTTCGGACCGACATGCTCATACTTTTCTTTATCTTGAAAGCTATCGAACAATCTCCATTGTAATGCTTTTTTGAACACTTTAAATTACTAAGAGAAGATATTTTGAGTATCAGGAGCGTAAGACTGAGTAACATGAACTTGACTTTATCATGTCTTTAAATCTATTGGTCGAGTATGAGCAACGTGGCAGTGGATTTGACTTCTGCTGGTACAAAATACAGTCATCATCGGGAATAACCTTAGCAGGTTTACGTTATGGGATAAACAACAGATATACCGATTGAAAGAAGTCTTTGTTCACTTTCGTCGGAATAACGGGTTGTAATAACCACACGGCTCCCCGTTAGATCATATAAATACTTGCCTGAATCAGGTAGAATTCTGCGAATCTCCTGACAGGGGTTTCACATCTGCACTAGCCGTTCTTATTAACGTAGCGTCTCAAATAGACAAACAACTAAATGATTGAACCAGTGAGTTACTATCTGTTACCAATGAATGGAAAATTGATTGATAATCAGTCGACGTGTACACTTGCTAAAGTGGTTTTTGTGACACACCGAGAGTTTTTATGCATTTAGAAATTCGTCACCGTCATTCATAATCTGACCTAATTGGATTCCAATGTCGACCATAGTTTGATCATAACAGTGATCGTCAACAATCACCTACCGCAGGAGCTTGTTTGATGTTGGCCTCCTGGAAGGATTCAGTCGTCAATTATAATACATAAGTATCACTCTGTGTTTCTGGCAGTATCACAAGGATAACTGTAGGACTCTAAAAGGTATTACTTGAGTCACCAGTGTATGAAATAACAAGTATATTATTAGAAATAATGTCCCTAATTGAGATTTATGTATGATTCATTTATGGCCCTAGACTCGATATCGGTACAATAGTTTTTTAGTTAATGGGAAGGACTGGAGCAGACAGACACCTTTTCAATACCAACTAACTCGGGAGTGAGAATTCGATAGAAATCGTTTTATCCACCGAGAGAAATGAAACAATAGACTTTTGAGAGACCTTGATGGCCAGGAGAGGGTTGTGCATGTGCATCACTGGAGGTCCATGATGACTATCTTTAATACTAGACAACATCTTAGTGTTTTTGATAGCATATGTATTGACCTGGTTTCTGTCTAAGTGTATGAAGGGATTCTTTCTTTACACCATTTATCCTTACAATTCTTTTTCATTCTTCAACCTCTTCAATGCTTACCAGTCCACACCCTAAACTAGGGCCTGGAAACGAAATACGTGTCTGATTGGCGAGACTTCAGAAATACTACATCACTCTAAAGTATAATATGAACGACCTCTAAGGTACGTTTAGAAATCCAACATCGTTGCATTAAATAAAAATAGTTAAAGTTTTACATATGTTCAAAGATAAAATGCGAAAGCTAATATAAGTTTTAGAAATTGACAACGATGTTAAAGCAGTTAATAATAATTCTTAGAAATCAGGTCAAAGCAAGGCGGCACCATACAGCAATCAAAGACATCCACAGCTAAGCACCTGAGAAAAACATGCTAAAACGTCAACATAAAGTTGGTGAATTCATAGGTTTGAATTTGTAATAAGAGTGGACCACAAATTTTGCAAAACGCATGTGACTATTATAACTGATACAATATCACATAAAAAAGGTATCTACGTTGCACTAAGCTCATGACACCGAGGCTAAATGAAATAGAAGCATGTAAAATACCAAATAAACTTGCCCTGACGAGTGCCATAACGGCGCAACACCGTATCACTCGACACGGTATACGTCCGTTTATTCGGGTGCCCCGTGGGTGGTAAGAGCTACTTACCCGAACGGGGATGATTAGTCCCAATAATCTTATTTACCAACACTCACAATTCGCAGCACACTTACCAACCCGATTGGTCATAAATAACTAATGTTTCATGATAACTCGGTCTTACATGTTTCTAATCAACACTACTTTATGTGCAACACGTAAACAAGAATGGTAAAGTGTCGTAAAGCATTTGAGTCCAATGTTTTTAAAAAGCAAGCAATGTTTCACACCCTAAATAGTAAAATCAAAATAGTAAAAACATGGGCTATGAACTCACCTAAGAAGTATGAGGCAAGAATATTTAGACTAAGAGAATAACTATAATCGTACGACCTCTAAAACGCGACCTAATTAATAGAGACGCTTTAGAAACGAGAAATAAACACGAATCATCAGATAAGACACTTATAAGAGAAATAGACATCCATAATTGTTTGCGCTTTAGTTTTTATAGTAAAGACGTGTCATTATGAAAGAATAAGGTTTATAGTTACGTTACACCATGTTTTACGAAAAGTTTCATTTGTTGAAAGTACTATTTTTAAGGAAAATTTTCTAAGTTTCGGGATGTTAATACTGTCCCTAATATTCGTTAAGTCCATTTACCCTAAACGCACTAATGATAACTAAACGCCTACATTTTAAGTCCGTCTCGCTAGTGTCTATATACGTTTTGCCAATGTTTTAAAAGATCAAATCAACTCGAAAGTGTCCAAAAACCCATTTTATATTTCCAATCAGCAACATAAATAATTGTTTTTCTGAAAAGTGTTCCAAAAACTTGACAAGTCTAATAGTATTGGATGATAACTTGAGTTTACATGCAAAGGTGGTAAGTTTCCAAGGCTCCATTTGACGTAAAACGCTAAAAATGCGAAATGCACATGAAAAACGTAAAAATTGCAAACTCAAGCGTACGTAAACCACGTAACGCTAATAAATGATTAAATAACGAATAATACGAGTGGACTAAACCCAGTCCGGCGTCAGAACGCTTTCGATAACGATTTTCAGTTTTAAGCGGGAAAACATACCGGAAAATTGCCAGATTCAAACGTAACGTATAAAAGTCAAAAGTAATGATCTGAAAAGTTTAAAATAATGACCTGAAATTCACAGGGTGTCACATCCTTCCCCCGTTAAAATAGCTTTGTCTTCAAAGCTTAAGACGTATATTTAGGGTTAGCGAAAAGATGAGGGTACTTTTTCTGCATTTGGTCTTCGCGCTCCCAAGTGAATTCAGGACCTCGCCTAGAATTCCAACGGACTTTCACTATCGAGATACGGCTCTGCTTAAAACGTTTAACTTCACGATCCATGATCTTAACCGGTTCTTCGATGAAATTAAGCTTGTCATCAATCTGAATTTCATCCAACAAAACATCAAGTGGTTCGTCGGAGAAACCCTTCTTCAGATTGGAAACGTGAAAAGTACTATGAACGCGGCTTAGTTGGTCGGGGAATTCAAGTCGGTACGCCACTGTTCCAATGATGACATCAAATAAAGTCTATTTTATAGCATCATTTATCCCATGCAATTAACCTATTTTGTATAATTATTGCAAAGAATTGTTACTTAATCGTTTGTATTTGAGAATTGCAGTAATTATGGAGTACTTAGTGAAGATTGACTAAAAGGCACGCATTCTGGAGCTTAAACGAATATATTTTGAAGATTACTGTTCTGACATCCAATACGCCGTATCCATCAAGGAAGATATGGCGTATATGTGTCTGCACTCACCAAAGACCACGAAGGAAACAAGACCAATACGTCATATCCAGAGAAGACCTATACGCCGTATTCAATATATAGTATGTGAATATTCTGGAAGATATCAAACGTGGTCCCTACTCCAAGAAACCCCCAATACGCCGTATCAAACCCTTTCGATACGCCGTATCGACCAAATTCCAGACCCTATAAATAGAAAACTCAAAAATGAGTTTTAAGTGTGCTAAATCATATTCTCGATATCTAAACCATAAAAGTCGATTTTCAGAGGAGAAAAAGAGCAGAAGAGGTCGAGCAACGTTATTAATTCCATAGGAGACAATGTGTAATTTCTTATACTCGTGTAATAATTCAGTTTTTGGTATCATTCGTTAACTCGGTTAGTTTACCTTGGCTAAATCATTACTTTTGTATTAATTATGATGTTTGAAGGCTAATACCTTTGGGTATTAGCCATTATTATGAAGATCTAAATGTTTGATATTGTTTATCTCGATTTCTTAATTTATCGTTGAATTCTTGTTTATGTTTATCACATGATACTTGTTTACGTGCTTTTGTATGCGACCTATCATTCAACTGGATCTAGTGATACGAACCAAGTAATCTAGATGTCGGGATAGCTCTCCATATAGTGATTTATACATCTAGATCAATAGGATCACGATGACGACCTATCTTTGTCTTTTGATTGTGAGCTTAGTTGGACCGGCAGGTGACCTTTGGGATCAACGAGTACGTTCTAATTAATTGATAAAGATTTGGTTAGTGGACTACTAGTGTATGAATTACCATTAAGCAGTAAGTGGGTAAAGTCTCTATGAGCTAGGGTTTAACAAGATCACCATTGCTTTAATCCCTAAGATAGATTATAATCAGCAAATAAGGATGCTTTATGCGGATACGTTTAATTGTGACATAATTCTTCGTATCTAGGTCTTAGGAAGAAGTAATGCCTAAGTCTTAAGAATGATATGCCGCCTCGAGATAAGTAATCATTGCACTTAGTAAACAAACCAAGTTCTAATCGGATTAATGATGGCTAATACAGTTTTCTTATATTAGGCTCAACCGCTCTTTTATCTTCTGTTAATTTGCTTGCGTGTATTTAAGTGTCTTGAATTGGTTTTAGTCACCACAAAACCCGTGCCAGTCTCTTAGGCTGAAAAACCCCCTTATCCATTAGATTTAGGATTAACATAAGTTTAGCATAGTGTTGGTAGAAATATTATGATATTTAATCTATACATTCTCTTCATGTTTTGGTGATGACAAACATGTAATTTATAACACATAACGTAAAGTGCTTAAGTTACTTGTGATCACAAATCATCAATGCATTCATACGACAACATCTCTCGACGTCTCAAGACTGCTTCAACGAAGTTTGCACCCGACGTAAATCACTTAAGGTATGAATAAATAAATGCTTAATTTATTTTATGATCAAAGGTATTTTTATTCAACCTTACATTTTTTTATAAAATGTTACAAACATTTTTATAACTTTTACAAAACATTTTCTACATTTAAAAAAATGTTTTGTTCAAAATAAATATTTTGAATTCAAATTTTCTACTTAAAAACGGCTAGAAATGTTCCAGAAAAACCTCCCCTGGAAAAGACAAAAAAGGGAGCGTCCAAAGCTGGGCGGCCCCCTTAAATATAAGGGGACCGGCATATGAATTAAGGGGGCCGGCAAGACAAAAACGCTCCCCAGTTTGCCTATAAATACTAGACTGTTCCCCACTGATTCTTTTAACCTTTTGCACTCATTCTTTTCTGTCTAAAATCAGTTTATACATCACCTACAATCCTTTGATTATTTAATCTTAAGCATTTATTTCTAAGTGATTCAAGCTTATTCCTCCAAGTGCAAGAGAAGAACTCTCGTTATCATCAAGATACGAAGTTATGTAGCTTAGTTAGTGCATTCGTGACATGTTTTGCATTAACAATGTATAGATCGAGTCCATGTATTCCAAACTTGTGAAATAGTTAGATCTGGTGATCATGGTGTGTATAGTAGTTAGATCGCGGTGATCATAGGAAGTATAGTTAGATCGGGGTGATCTTAGTAAGTAGTGTTAGATTGGTGTGATTCGTAGTTATGTTTAGGATAGTAAATTATGAATCGTAGTGAAGAAGGTAGTAAGTGAAGTTTGTGGAAGTGAAGTGAAGTCTGAATGAAGAGAAGTATGTGTGGTCAAGAGGCAAGTGTTGAATTGTTGTGAAGTAGTGTGTGTAGTATGTGAATAGATTGTTCATAGCTAGAATTAGAACTCGACATTTAGCTTAGTGTCGAAAAATAATGTAAGCAACGTTGCGTGGTTTTCTCCGCCGAGAAGGGAGCTTGTTGACTAGTGAAGTAACTCTCGAGTTGGGTACTCGGGGAGTGGAGTAGGGTGAAGAGGTGCTTCGTGACCAAACCACTATAAATCATCGCGTCCGGTTTGTACTTTCTTTTACTTTCGCTTTACATCTTTAGTTACCTTACCGCCTTACATTTATATGTGCATTAGATCTATGTGTGTTAATTGTTGCTTATATTGTTTGGATGATGATTGTGTCATAGATAGAAGATAACATTGTGATTGTGCTTATATTGCTATGACATGTTCTAGTAGATATAGATGTATTATTCACACTTATCATATTGCATCAAACTTGATGGATAATTTGATACGAAATATTTTAAGTTTTTAAATGGAAACGTATTCACCCCCCTCTACGATTTCCACAATTGGTATTCTACGATTTCCACAATTGGTATCAGAGCCACGTCGCTCTAATTTTCAAAACAAATGGTTTTAAAAATTGAGTACGATCCATGTATCAAATTACCTATGAAGGGGGATTAAATATAAAAAGTGTTTTGTTGTTTAACTTGTATTAGTTTTGTTTTTAAATACACTAATTATACTAGCTCGAGGTAAAAATAATGCTTAAAATAAGTGTTATATGTTCGGTATCAAGTTCAGAAAGTTGTACACCTTTCTGCAAAGTCAGTAAACAATTTTGTACAAAAAAATAAAAAATTTGAGTGGCAGATGGCTGGCCCCCTTAAAGTGTATGGATGGTCCCCTTAATTCCTGGCCGGCCCCCTTATCAATCAGGGGACCACCTGTCTGATTCGGAAGATTTTCGAAAACTTTGAAAATTCATATAAAATCAACCGTAAGTCCGTAGAAGTCGTGCCACCTGCCATTTTAAAGATTATTGAGATAATTAGAGTCTACTTTCGTTTAAAAGACTTTCCAATGCATTTAATACAAACTTAAGTAAGTCAAAAATCCAAAATACCACATAGTGCAAAAAAATTTGTGTGTCGTTAAGACGTAAAACTTATAATTATACCCTGTTTCTTTTCGAGTCGGCCAGTTCTATTTGGTATATCTTTGAAAAATAATTGTATTTAAAACTTTCAAAAAAATTATAATTGGTTATTTTTGACACAATGGAGAGAAACTAATATCGTTTTCAATATCAAACAAAACCGAGCAAAGTATAACATTGTCGTATCTAATACCCAAGAACGACGACAAGTACTGTTAGTTGTTTAAGCAATAATAATATTTGCACATCTTGTTCTGTTAATTTTGTTAATTAGAAACTATTAAGTGATCGTTGCTATTTTCAATTGAGCTAATTAAATATCTAAGCACATGAGTCATGAACACTTGTTCCTTATATTGTACTATTTTTTCCGGATTATGCCTAACTAGAACAGTAACAACCTTAGTTTCACGACGCGTATGACATCGCAAGGAATTCGACCGTCATATATATTGTTTAATATAAATCATATGATCGAAAACGACGACTATTTAATATTATATTGGACCGAGAAAAATAAATTTCCGTATTTTATCACGAACGATTTAGAGAAAATTATCATAAATTATTATTTTTAGTTCCGATTCGCGAGGTCAAAAAATAACGTTAGACCGCCGAATTCGACCGTGTACAAGCGTATTGGGCATCATAAAATATTAAGACGGCCGCAACCTGACATATTTATCATTATGCACATCATTTAATATTTATGTCATAACATCGTCGCATTTTGAGCCTTGTTCTTGATCCGTACTCTCTCGATCCATTCTTTCCCGTTTTAAAATGTACACATTTTATTAAATGTTTAAACCAAGAAAAATGTAACGGAAAATAAAAATGGTCTCGGAAGTGTAATCCCGAGCCACGGTTGTCGGTTTTTAATTTAAGTAAAACATAGACGTGTCAAAAATTTAAACTAGAAAAGAAGGAGGGACTAAAATCGTCAAATACCCAAACTAGTCATAAGTATAAAAAGGAGATACTTGCACCATTAATATCATTTTTCATCAAAATAAAACACACACATGGCCACACCACCACCTCCGGCCGCCGGTCACCACCGCGCGCCGCCGTGTTCGCCGGAAAAAGTCGCATGCATTGCGATCTAAGTACCAAATATTAATCCCCTCATTAAGGTGAATGTTTCCCACCAAAAATTTACAACATGCAATAAGTATTTTTAGAGTTTGAGTCGGGCCGAGTTTTGGTCGAAATGGGTTGAATATATTAATTATTGGAGATAGATAAGTGTATTTTGGAAGTGGTTTTGTTAAAAAGGTTACGGGTTTTGTATGTCGAGTTGTGGTTCGAGTTCGGCTAAGGCAAGAAAGGGAACGAGTCGAGTCCGATTGTACCCGAGTTAGCTTAATAAAGCTTTGTAAGTATCTTAATTACTAGTGTTATTTTTATTTAGTGATCCGATTGGTTTTCGATGATTGCATGTGATGAAATCCGAGGGATCTTGCGTTGTCTAGTTTAGATTTGGTTGTTGGATGATTGAGCGAGTTGAATAATGTTTATAGACCATTATGGATATATTGTGAATGGATTTTTGGGTCGAAAAATGGTTTTAGCGCGTTTTGTAAAATGCATTTTCGAGCAGAAATTTTGGCCCGAATTTCGAGGGTCGAGAAATTATAAAATCTGATTTTTGATTTAAAAATGTGCTAGAGTTCGTCCTAATGAACGTTTTGATAGGTGGATCGTTTCGTAACTCCTAATAACGAAGAAGTTACGACGAAAACAAGATTTGAAAACTTATAAATTTTCAAACAGCTATTGCATTTTATTTAGTTGCTGACAGAAACTTAAACGCTCGTTTTAAGCACTTTCGAGTCCGTTTCGGCCTTCCGGCGAAGCACGAAAGTTGCTCGGAATGACGTTTTACTTTTTCGCGAGGCTCGCCAGCTTTAAAATCGAGTAATAACGAGTCAAAACCCAAGGTCAAAATCTGCATTTTTATTAAAAATGCCTTAGTTCCTGCAGAAACTTGCAGGGGCATTTTGGTCATTTTCCGTTGAGTTTCGGGTCTCGGCTAAAACTAAAAAGTTGTCCGGAATGTCGTTTTACATAAAATCTCTTTTGAGTCCGAGTCGTGAAAACATGATATAACGGGTCGTTTTGAGCGGGTCAGATTTAATTTTATATATATATATATATATAAAGTCAAAGTCAAACAAAATCTAACGTTAACTTTTGAAAGTCAACGGGTTAATATTAAAACTTGTCGGATGTTATAAAAATAAATAAACGCTACTATTATTACAAGTATGATATTTTAAACTTAACAATTATTATGAGCGGAGAAGATACTAAAAATAGTAACTTTCCGAAAATAGTAACTTTCTAAAAATAGATTGTTTCCTAAAATAGTAAGTTTTCGATTAAGTGACTTATAATATAAATAAAAGAAGGATCGTAACTCAATTAAGTAGAGTTTAGGATCTAGGACGCGCAAGAGGATTTCTCATCACATGTGTATGTATATCTATATAGTTTTAATAGTTGCAGTGTACGCACTATTCGATCGTACTTTATTATATAGTAATCGAGCGACATAAATTATAGGTCGTGGTTGAGCTCGTTGTCGAGTAGTTCGTGATTGTTTCGGTTATTTGATCTTCGGCTTCGATCAAGGTGAGTTCATAGCCTCGCTTTTAAATGATTTTAAATGTTTTTAAACCCGCGAGGGGGATTGATGACATCAAATAACGTCTATTTTATAGCATCACTTGTCCCACGATATTAACCCATTTTGTATAATTATTGCAAAGAATTGTTACTTAATCGTTTATATTTGAGAATTGCAGTAATTATGGAGTAATTGGTGAAAGATAGCAAAAGGCGCGCATTATGGAGCTTAAATAAAGATATTTTGAAGATTATTGTTTTGAAGACCAATACGCCGTATCCATCAAGAAGATACGGCGTATCCGTAACTGCACTCACCAAAGACCACAAAAGGAAAGAAGATCAATACGCCGTATCCAGAAGACTCTATACGCCGTATTCAAGATATGAATATATTATAATATTCAGGAAGATATCAAACGTGGTCCCTACTCCAATCCAGACCTTATAAATAGAAAACTCAAAAACGAGTTTTAAGTGTGCTAAATCATATTCTCGATACCTAAACCATAAAAGTCGATTTTCAGAGGAGAAAAAGAGCAGAAAAGGTCGAGCAATGCAATCACTTCTATAGGAGACAACGTGTAATTTCTTGTACTCTTGTAATCGTTCAGTTTTTAGTATCATTCGTTAACTCGGTTAGTTTACCTTGGCTAGATTATTACTTTTGTATTAATTATGATGTTTGAAGGCTAATACCTTTGGGTATTAGCCATTATTATAAAGATCTTAATGTTTGGTTTGTTTATCTTGATTTCTTTATTTATCGTTGATTGCTTGTTTATGTTTATCATCATACTTGTTTGCGTGCTTTTGTATGCGACCTATCATTCAATTGGATCTAATGATACGGACCAAGTAATCTAGATGCTGGGATAGCTCTCCATATAGTGATTTATACACCTAGACCGATAGGATCATAAATAACGACCTATCTTTGCCTTTAGATTTTGAGCTTAGTTGGACTAGCAGGTGACCTCGGGATCAACGAGTATGTTCTTAATTAACTGGTAAAGACTTGGTTAGTGGACTACTAGTGTATAAATTTCCATTAAGCAGTATGTGGGTAAAGTTTGGACAATGACAACTAGTGTATGATTGCCCATTAAGCGGTAAGTGGTAAAGTCCTCAGATGAGCTAAGGTTTAACAAGATACTAATTCTTTAGTCCCCCCAACGATAGAATTATAATTAAGCAAAAAGGATGCTTATCGGATAGCCTTTTAAAATTGTGACAAATTATTGTGTCAGATGTCTTAGAAGAAGTAACGCTAAGTCCTAAAATGATATGCCACCTCGAGAGAAGAAATCATTGCACTTAATAAACAAACCAATGTTCTTATCAGATTAATAATGGTTAATACAGTTTTCTTATATAAGGTTCAACCGCTCTTTTATCTTATGTTAATTAGCTTGCGTGGGTAACAGTGTCTTGAATTGATTGCAGTCACCACCAAAACCGTGCCAGTCTCTCAGGCTGAAAACTCCCTTTTCTCATTAAGAGATTTTTACACATTAGGTTTTAACCAGGATTAGATTAGAATAGAACTAACATAATTAGGACAACAAATATTATTAATAAATGATAGATTTAACCTCGCTCCAGTCTGATCACTCTCTACTTACCACGAAACACTACTCCGATCGGTCCACTACTGTCCCCGTTAAAGTGTTGTTTTTGGTTAAGTCAGCAAAATATAAATTTAAAACTTGAATCATAAATAACACCTACACTACAACACATCAAGTTTTTGGCGCCGTTGCCGGGGAAGTTTGAAAATTAATCTTGATTTTTATTTTGATTTTTAGTTTTTAACATAGATTTAGATCTATCCCTTAGGATTAATATAATTATTAGTGTAAATTTTTATATTCTGTAGAATATTTGTATAGTTGCCTTAATTGTATGCTTTATAATTTGTATTTAATTGTTTTCTTAATACACTGTTCTGGTCGACCATTGAATACGGCGTATCCACCTCCACTGAATACGGCGTATCCACTTTTCTTCCAATACAGCGTATTCATCTCAACTGATTAATACGGCGTATCCACTTCTATTGGATACGGCGTATCGATCATCTGGAACAGATTCTGAAATAATTGATTTTCGTGCAAAAAATTTTCTATCTTCCTTCGAACAAATCCTACTTATTGTTTTTATCCTTTGTTTTCAGTAGTGCATGAACAAGAATTCAACAAAAAAGAACATACAACCAACCTTACAAAGATCCTGAACGAGAATTTCGATCATCGAGAAGACATTCTAAGTCACTTAGCCTTGACGCATTGAAATATCCGGATTTCAATCTACTTTCTGACAAAGAATACTCTGAGGAAGAATAAAAAGAAGAAGAAGAAGCAATGACGGAAACAATGAGCAATAACATGACAAGACCTAGCGTCTATGGATAAGATCGCAAGGCCTAAAATTGATGACAAAAGTCAATTTGAACTAAAAGGACAATTTCTTAAGGAGCTTCGAGAGAACACGTTTAGCGGATCAGATAATGAGGATGCTAATGAACACATTGAGAAAGTTCTCGAAATAGTTGACTTATTCCATGTTCCTAACATCACTATTGATCCACAAATGCTCCGATCTCCCTATATCCTTAAAACCTGGAGCCCATGCGTTGCTACGAATCAACCTGCCGGTTCAAATCACAACTTGGAAAGATCTTAAAACTAAGTTTTTGAACAAATACTGCCCACCTGGTCGAATTGCGAAGAAAATAGAGGAAATCAACAACTTTCAGCAAGAGCCGGATGAAACCCTTTATCAAGTATGGGAGCGCTTTAAAGAACTCTTGATGAAGTGTCCTCAACACTATTTGACCGAGATGCAAGAGGTGATTTTGTTCTACAATGGGTTGGATATTCCGACACGACAGATTCTTGACTCAAGAGGAGCCGTTCCAACCAAGACTGTGCCGATGCTAAAAAGTCCACCAAGACATGGCAAAGTACGCTCTCAAAAATGCACAATGGAACATCTAAAGAAATGAAGATACTGAGACTATCTGATAATATCTGCAAACAACAATGACAAAAAACAAAAAAAGAAAAAAACATGTCTGAAATGAAGAAAAAAAGAAAAAGTGGGGAACTGAAAAGAAAAAACTGAATGGCTGTTATACAAGCACAACTTAACAATCTGGGGAGAGAGATCAAGAAAGTGAATGAAAGAGTTTATGCTGCTTAAGTCGGATGTGAGCAATGCAAGGGACCCCATTACACCAAAGATTGCCCACAAAAAGAAGAAGGGAAAACCCTTGAAGAAGCTTATTACACGCAATTTGGTGGACCTTTTCAAGGAGGGGGATATAGAGCAACTGCTCCAGGGTACTATCAAAGGAACAACGCCAATCCTTCGTTCCAAGAACGAAGGCAATCTATTGAAGAAACACTGAGTAAATTCATGAATGAATCAGCAAAGAGACATGAAGAAAACTCTAACTTGATCAAAGAAATCCGAGCTTCGACTGATGCTCATACTAAACCAAGGAGCATCGATCAACAACTTTAGAAATTCAATCGGGGCAAATGAGCAAGGTACTACAAGAAAGAGGATTTGGAAGCTTACCAAGCTCAGTTGAAACAAACCCGAGAGACCAAGTCAAGTCGATTTCTACTACTATTGAAGCTGATTCGAATTCGATACGCCGTATTAGATCTACCCAGTACGCCGTATCCACTAGACAGAACAGAACTTTGCTTTACAAGCCAAGACAAACGACGGTTCCTTTTCCTGGTCGTTTGGAGGATCATTACTGTGAAGAAGAGGGGAACTATGGACCAAAATTCACGGAGGCTTATGGAGCTTCACTATTCAATAACACCATACCTTGAAAAGAGAAAGACCCAGGGAGTTTCACTTTACCTTGCTTTATTAATGATTTTTGCTTTGACAACGCCATTGTTGACTTAGGAGCTAGCGTTAGTGTTATGCCTCTCTCAACCTACCTTAACTTAGGATTAGGTGAAATAGCTACACTAGTTGACGTGGGAAATGGCAGATAGAACTTTGAAATATCCAAAAGGAACAACTGAGAAGCTAGTAGAAATTGGTAATTTTACTTTTCCTGAAGACTTTATAATTCTTGATATGCCTGAGGATATCAAAGTGCCTTGATCCTCGAAAGACCATTTTTGTCTACCGTCCGTGCTAAGATTGATGTTTACAAAAGAAAGATTACTTTAAGGGTTGGGGAAGAAAAGATTGTTTTCAAAAGTGTTAAACCTGCTAGAAGTATAATTAAGAGGGTCTACATGCTAAGTTTGAGAGAAAGAATGGAACTTGATTTAGAAGCTAGGCTTATGGGAGAGACTTTGGTGTTAAATAGATCATTAGACCCTTTCTCAGAAGACTACATTAAATTATATGATCTAAATGAACTATTTAAGCTTAGGAGGATTCAAGGAGATGATTTAATGCCCACCATTGAGGAAGGTGAGGTAATTAAGGAATTTAGAACTAGGAATGATGATCTTGATACTGGAGTTAATGATTACCCTAGTTATTGTGACAATGATAAGAAGATCCATATAGATTGTGTTCACAACTTAAAGTTTTCATGCATGATAGGATTTGAATTTACTCACGCTAACTTTTTCCCATTATTGTATATCAACGTAATGTCAAGAGAATTTCATAATTCAATAATGAAAAATAAGATGGTGTACAATGGTAATAATGTTATAGGAGCCTTAATGAATGTGCCTATCTTTGTTGGAACATTTTCCGTTATGACCGATTTTGTAGTTTTGGAAGATATGGATGCTTATCGTGATAAAGGAATGGGCGATATTGTTTTTGGTGAACCGTTCTTAAGAGAAGTTGGTGTTAAAACAAGACGGTTCCATGGGATGATTACCATTTACAATGGTAATGATGAAGTAACTTACCAAATGGTGCGATCACATCCGAGGTTTAAAAACCATACTAATGAGCAATGCAACAAAATCCCACCATTACTGAAGGTAAGTGATGATGATAAAAGGAACAGAATCTCGCATTCATACCAAAAGCTTAAGGGGTTCTACAAAGGAGTTTTGAATCTAGGACCCGATTACATTCGAGATGCGAAGATGGAAGAATGGCTCACACGCGGGCACATTAGCGTGCATGAGTCGGAATAAATAAGGAAGCTGAAGAAAATTCTAACTTAAAGACTTCGCTGTAAACAAAAGTGCTTCCCGGGAGACAACCCGGAATGTTATTTAATTTTGTTATCGAGTCTGTCTTCCCAGACATCAATACGGCGTATCCGCCCCATACCATACGGCGTATTGAATGTCTGGATGTTATCAGTCTTTATTTTTCATGCACTTTAAAAACATTATTGTCAGTTTTGCGAATACGCCGTATTCAATTTACTTGATATGCCGTATCCACAAACTGACCCGTATTTAGTTTATTTAGTTTAATTTAAATTAACCGTAGGTACCAAGATATGATTGCACTTGTTTTTCCTATATTTTACACAGGACCTCGTGAAAGAAATGTCGACAAATATTGGTGGAGAATTATTAAAATCTGGAAGATCTTGAAGTGTTGGAGTCTTGAAACTTCAAGGCGGCTGTTCAACACGAATTATTGCTCAAAAAACACAACTTGGAGAATCTAACGAGCAAATCTCAGGGGAGTTTCTCATTCTAATTCTTTTTAAATTCCCGTATTTAATGTTTTACATATACAACGAGGACGTTGTATAATTCAAGTGGGGGATGGAATTAGAATGTTTACTTGTCCTAATTTTCACAATAAAAAGCTTAAATTATGCTCAAATTTAAATTTTTTTCAAGCATATTTTTGTGAAATTACATGTTACATAACCCGCACACAATAACCCTTGATAGATATTGTGAGGATTTAACCTTTCCGTTTCTAAATTTTTACCCAAATTCCACAAAATATGAGTGTGCCGGTGATGTAGTAGACTTTAGAACTTGGCTTGGTATATCTATTCGAGACCACAGTGATGAGTACTATGGATTTAGATGGAGTAACTTGTTTAAATTGGTAAATCTTAGGATTACAACCAAATCGCCTATACATGTTGTTTATTAACTAACTACACCGGTTAGTTAACCTCCCGTTTAAACCCTTCCACTCTTATTTTTTAGAGTGATGATCCACTAGAACAACCTAGAGCCAATCCTTTAGGAACTTACACCAATTATTTGTTTCGTTACACCATTACACCTTAACCTACCCTGTTAGATTAAGTTTAATTTATAGTTGCTAGTTGCTTAAAGTGTAAAGTTTGTATTTCCCGAGTCTTGTGTCATTTTCTATCTTTGGTGACGGTTGGAGATTTTCACATCGCAAATGGGAATGTATATTAGTAGTCAAAGCTCATGTGATTTTACTACATTCACAATTAATGGTGAATCCGAAGAACGAAGAAACTACCGAAGGAATTATCCGGAATTGTTATGATCGTGAAGATGGTGAAACTACACCGAGATTTGAGGTATTTGTTTATGAAAAAAAATCAAAAAAATGAGAAGAATACAAAAAAAGAGAGAAAGTTTGATGATAATCGTTTTGCAATTACCGAAGGAATTACACGAAGGATCGATTATTCGTTGATACGTCTAAGAAAATCAACGATGTAGAGTATTGTACAAAGTGGAAGATATCACCGCTTACCTTGTAGAGTATGTAAAGTTTTGGGATGATTGGGAAGTTGACCGTTATGGGAACGCCAACTTATGTTGTTGTTTTTGATCTATGATCAAGACGTTGTAAATAGTAGTGTCTTTTTTCATAATAACGGTCGGGAAATTAAGTGTCTAGCAACTTGTATCTTAGTCTTAATCTATTTGTTTCCTGATTTTATTTAACAACAATTTACTTCCCTCTTACCTAATGATTAGCCGCTGGTTTTACTCGAACGAGGATGTGATCGAGCGTGTGTGTCTATCCCGTGGATTCGGGTGTGTATGCATGTCTCAGCTGCCTTGTTGGTTTACGACTTTTGGTGAAAGTTAGAAGGTTCCTACCCTATATTACTCTACTAGTCCTAATCTTTAGCTTTTTCGAGGTGGGAATGAGCAGTCACATGTGTCTATCCTGTGGATTCGGGTGTGTATGTGTGGTCTTTGTCGCCCTCCTGAAACATTAAGATCGATGAAAGATTAGTTAGAGTAATCAACCGTACGCCTTTTCATACAAAAACCCATATTTACCTTTGTAAACTTGTTACTCCTTAGCTTTAGTGGTGGAGATGTGTATCCTTGCCAAGATTATGATAGAATACTCGTCACGACCGAGCAATTGAGCGAATTAGTTACATGTTACCACATAGATTAGTTGAGTGATTTGAGTATTTTCATCTTCCTATTTTGTGAGGTGTTTGGTTGTGTACTTGTAATAGATCAAATAAATGCTTTAACAGAAAATATCCTTAGGGATACATTTTTATAAACTTCTAAAGGCTACATGAGGACAAGTAGGATTCAAGTGGGGGAGGGGGGGTATTTGATGACATCAAATAAAATTAATGAAACAATTCATGTGACGTTCGATGAGCTTACATCAATGGCTTCTGAACAATTCAGTTCAGGACCCGGGCTTTAATGTATGACTCCTGCTACATCCAGTACATGACTCGTTCCAAACCCTGTTTCTCAACAATCTTGTATTCCACCAAATAGAGATGATTGGGATCATTTGTTTCAACCAATGTTCGACGAATACTTTAATCCTCCAACAATTGCTGTCTCTCCAGTTCAAGAAGCTGCCGCTCCAAGAGCTGAAGTATTAGCTGATTCTCCTGTGTCAACTTCAATTGACCAGGATGCTCCATCAACAAGTATTCCAACATCACAAGAACAAGAACATTCTCCAATCATTTCTCAAGGTTTTGAAGAATCCCCCAAAACACCAACATTTCATGATGATCCTCTTAATGAATCTCCGAATGAAGACTCGACTTCTCATGGATCATCATCTAATGTGAGACAACTCCACGCTCCATTAGAACACATTGGTAGATGGACTAAGGATCATCCTATAGCAAACGTGATCGGTGATCCTTCTCGCTCTGTATCTACAAGGAAGCAACTTGAAACTGATGCCATGTGGTGTTATTATGATGCCTTCCTAACTTCAATAGAACCAAAGAACTTCAAACAAGCAATGACCGAACCGTCATTGATCGATGCAATGCAAAAAGAAATTCATGAATGAAGACTTGAAGTTTGGGAATTGGTGCAGTGTCCAGATAATGTATTCTTAATCAAGTTGAAATGGATTTATAAGGTCAAGACAGATGAATTTGGCAGGGTACTAAAGAACAAGGCTAGACTCATTGCTCAAGGATTCAGGCAAGAAGAATGAATCGATTTCGAGAAATCATTTGCACTGGTTGCTAGAATAGAGGCCATTCGTATCTTCGTAGCAAATGCCGCTCACAAGAATATGACAATCTACCAAATGGACGTCAAAACAGCTTTCTTAAATGGCGAGCTTAAAGAAGAGGTTCTACTTTCTCACAGAAGGATTTGTTGAGTAGACACCCGGATCGCATGTATACAAGCTCAAAAAGGCTCATTATACGGTCTAAAGAAGCAAGCAACACGTGCATGGGTAATGAATATGTTATCAAGCTATCCTTATCTCTCAACAATTCTCCGAAAGTGGAGTTGGTCCAATCACTCTTCACATGGCATGCTGGAAAACGACTTATTAACTAAGTCATAGGGAATTTTATGTTGAGACGGGATGTAATATTTGCATCCACTAATACGCCCTGTGTAATGAGTGGGGGGGTGGGGGGGGGGGGGGGCGGGGGGGTATCTGATGACCACTAGATTCAAGATGTCCAAGATAGGGGCAAATGAGACAAATCTTTTTATGATTACAATATCTCAAAGTCCCCAGGCATCTTCATAAACCAACTCTAAATATCTTTAGAAATCGTTAAATAAATATGTTTAAACTCTACTGAATATGTCGACACACCCATGATTGAGAAAGACAAGGAAACAGGATAAAGATCTACAAGGGAAACAAAGTCCCGATGCTCACACTTTACCGTGGCATGATTGGATCCTTAATGTATCTTACAGCCAGTAGACCTGACCTTAACTATGTTGTCTGCTTATGTGCCCGGTATCAGGCTAAGCCTACCGAAAAGCACTTACAAGAGGTGAAACGGATCTTTCGATACCTTAACGGAACCATTAACATGGGACTGTGGTACTCGAAGGATATTGATATGTCACTCACAGCTTATGCAGATGCCGATCATGCGGGATGTCAAGACACTAGACGTAGTACATCGGGAAGCGCTCAGTTCTTAGGTGATAAACTTGTTAGCTGGTTGTCCAAGAAACAAAAGAGCACTGCCATATCGAGTACAGAGGCTGAATATATTTGCCTTATCTGGGTGTTGCTCACAAATCCTTTGGATGCGATCACAACTAACAGATTATATTTCAATTTAATAAGATTCCTCTGTACTGCGATAACAAGAGCGCTATTGCTCTATGTTGCAATAATGTTCAACACTCACGAGCCAAGCACATCGATGTTCGATACCATTTCATTAAGGAGCAAGTGGAAAATGGAATCGTGGAATTATACTTTGTCCGGACTGAATACCAACTCGCTGACATCTTCACCAAACCCTTGCCAAGAGAAAGATTCAACTTCTTAATTGAAAAGCTCGGTATGAGAAGCATGTCTCCAGAAACGTTGAAACGTCTGGAAAAGGAAACGGACGAGTGATGGTGGTAACTCATATCCTGTATATATGTACATAATAAAAACATAAAAACACAAAAATATTTTCCTTTTATAAATTTTTTTCCAAAAACAAAAGAAAAAATTAAAAAATCAGAAAAATATAAAAATATGTATCTCTGGCATGTCTTCTGAAAATCGATAACATTTACGGCCTTAGAAATGTCATTCAATAATGATACGAGGCTGTAAATGAAGTTCGAGCAGAAGTTTCAAAAGCTTTCAAAACATGCCAAAATGGCTTGCTATTATTTCAGATAGCAACCCGGTCATCATCTTAAAGGCAAGTATTCCGTCAAAAAGGAGACTTGACCTCTCAACGGGAATTTATTCTTGGGAATGGTCTACTTTATGACCATGCAAAGGCTTGTGATTACTTTGCATCACAACCCGTGCTTCCTTTAATCCATAAGTGTACGTGTCAGTGCGCTTATGTGTCAAAATAAGAGAAATCTTATTTTCTTGGGTGTTGATTTTCAAAATATAAAATAATCATCTTTCAGATTCAACAAATCGTCATTTTTTGTTTCTAAGACAATTTTGAACCATCAAATAATGACTATAACTCTTTTAGTAGAAAACGGGTCATTATTTGAGGAGGAGAAACTGTCAAAATCATCTTCTTTATAATTAATATGGTGTCAATAGGAAAAGGTTTTGAAAGGTTTCGGGTGAATAATTAAAGGGGAGTTGATAAATGTCAACACAATTGGGCTTTATTTGCTATATGTTTAATCTTATAGGAGTTTTAATGCATTATGTGAATCTATTTCCTTGTTGTCTTATAACAACCCAAGAATTTTCATCAAATGCAAAACTTATTCTACTATTATCACAATTGTACGGGGAAATTTTTCGCTTTATTACATTACTTGCATTGTCAATATCTCAGTATGTCATGTAATTTACATAACTAAAGTAGACGAGCTCACGCAACCTATCTATGGCAATCCTATATTCATATATGTCAAGCAAACATCATAACATGTCAAGTTAATATCGTCATATCCTTTTTACATAGTACAATATTCCTATAATGTACCATTCGCAATGTTATATCAAAACAGGCTTTAAACCGTTATCGTATACCTCTAAACCCTAATTCCCTAAAAGGTTAATATCTAAAATGAATGCACAAGCTACTAAAGCATATGTACAAGTAACATAACATCTCATATGAATATACATTCTCTTCAAAGAAAGGTACAAGTCTTAAAAAGCATAATGTACAAGTCATTAATGCACAACATCCAAAATAGCCGTATTACCCCCGTTTTCCTAAGAATCTTGTACAATCCATCAAGTACAAGTTACAAGCAAGTCATACACTTCATTTACAATTCATATTCCTCCCCATTTCATGAAATTACAAGAAATCAGAGTTAGAAACCCTAACCTGAGCAAAATACTAAACTATGACCCGTTTCTTCATTTTTATCCATTTTAAACCTCAACCAACACTCAAATAAGTTGTAATAACTTATTTTACAACTATGTCAATCCTATTTCATCATTATTTCATCATCTCATATCATTTATACAAAAATTGAATCCGAGAAACCCTAAACGTACCAAAATGGATCATTTGACCCGTTTACTCGTTTTTAATCATTTAAACCTCCAACAATCAACCAAGAGCTATTGTAAACTCATAAAATGAGTTTACAAATCATTATCTATCATTTTCCTAGCAATGTACAAAAGTTATAAGCCTTGAAAACCCTAATGAAACCCTAATGTGCCCTAAATTGAACATTTTTGACCCATTTTAACCCAAACCACTTATCAAACCTTGATTATAATCCTTAATACAAGACCTAAGATCAGTAATCTATCACTCTTAATCAAGTACACTCGAATTTCAAGCATAGAAACCCAAAGAAACCCTAAACGAGCTCTTATGAACCCGCGACCTCATTCTTTGCATTTTGACCCATTTTTGAAGTTTCTCTTTGCAACTAAGCACCATGGTGACTCACCCACATGTTCCTAAGCAGCTTACAAGGTCCTTTATCTCATTTTCTTGGCTATAAATCAAGCACATCACCACCCTTGCTCCCTAAGTCTTGCCGAATTCAAAACCACCACAAAACCACCTCCACATCACCTCTCTACCACTCTAGCCTCACCACATCACCCTTATAGCTCCTCTAACTCAGATAGAACATAAATGAGACACCTCACCCCTTCACCTTGGCCACCAAGTTTCAAAATCACTATAAATAGGGGCGAACCATGTACATTTCTACTCATCCCTCACTTCCTCCTCTATAACCCATCATAGCAGCAATCCTTTGCTCAATGTGAATTCTAAGAGATCCTAAGAAGTCCCAAGAACATAAAGGAAGCAAAATAAATCAAGAAAAGAAGCCCCGGAGTCGTTATTCTAGGCGTACGAAGCTAAAAGTCCTGATTTTGACCCGTTTTCAAGCTATAAGCTCAAACCCAGGTTCTGGATGTTCTACTTCTGCTCCTACACCCTTATAATGTTCATATGATCCTAAATAAACTCTTGTTAAAATTTCATAACTCAATTCATGCTCATTTTCCATTTTGATCCAAAACCGTACACCCGAAACCCTAATTTTATGTTTTTCTTAAAACTAAATGTTATAATGGTTAAATGTTGTTATAATCTATCCTAGTATGCTTAACTAATGTTAAAATAACTACTTTATTAGTTTTTGAAGGAATTTGAACTTAAAACCCACGCGTTTACGTTTTGAAACCCTAATTTGACCCGTTTTGCTTCCTAGCTTAACGAATCGTTATTTTAAACTTGCGTTGCGTTAAATCTTCATATTTTAGTTTATTATAACTTATAAATGTCTATTGAAATGTTAAAATAAGCTTGCATGGCAATTTGGACATGTTTTGTAATTATAATCCATGCAAGGGGTATATATCGTAACTTTCTGAAACTTATAACTAAAGGGGCTGAATATGTCATTTTATCAAAGTTATAACTATAGGGGTCTATTATGTCACTTTTCAAAGTGCAAGGTTTACTTGGTATATCTTTTAAAGTTAAAGGACCAAAGTCGTAAAAGTGCAAACTCCAAGGGTAAATTCTGCCACTTTTCAAACTCAAGGGTCTAAAATGTAACATTTTGAAAAAGTATAAAATCATGTTTAAAACCTTACAAGACATAACTTTAATTAACGCTTCTCGTGCTTAACATTTCCAGATATTGATTAAAACAAACGCTTAAAACCGATCACCCGGAAGCTATATCGTATCACAATACTAGGGAAGTCTTCATATTAAAGAATGGTTTCATCTATGGTATTACGTACTGACTGAGTTATTGGGGTTTACAATTTCAAAGTTCCCTACTCCTCAAACGTTTACTAATGACCTCTGAATTTATATGGCCCGAACGGTGATACAATAATTCCAAACTCTTCAATCAAACTCATAACTCTTAAAACCAAGGTTCTAGAGTACAATCTTCCTAAGACTCAACATATTTACTCAGGTAGCGTGACGTGGCTGTTTACTATCATTTTACTATATCAACATTCCCCGGTTAAAATTATGATAAGGTCGTCAGCTTTCATTTCAGAATATTTATTACATCTACCTGTCAGGTGAAGTTCATAACCTCGCCTTTACTTATTTACATGTTTTATAAACCACTCGAGGGAGATTACATGCTTTTTAAATAAAATCATTTTACATACTTATTCATCTATCACAAGCGATTACAAATTCAAATAACTTAGTGAGTTTCATAGCCTCCTTTTAATCACTTTAAAATGCGTTTAAAAACCGTGAGGGGGATAACATGCTATAAATTACAAATCCAAGTGTTTTTACTTGTTTATGCTAATCTGATATCCCATTACGACTAATGTCTAAGTACTTTATCTAAAAGTCCCTCATTATCATGGACCATTAATCACTTTCGGGTGAACGCAAATATTATGGTTAGATCTATCGGATTTGACGAATCCTGTTTGTGTTAGCCGGATAGGTAACCAAACACACTATATTTGAATTTCATAGGTATATGGCAAGTACCTACACCGAGGGCCATTATCTCTCTCTCTCTCTATATATATATATATATATATATATATATATATATATATCATTTTGGGTATATATATACACTAGTCAGTTTGTGTGCCATGAGCTTAGACCAGACAAGACCAAACAGACCAAACAAGGCAATAACGGGATAATACATTGTTACTATGATAATTGCATTCGTTGCAATTATTACTAATAACGGGTGTATAATAACAATATCATTTTACATAATAATTGTGTTTATACAATTATTACACTATGACTTGTATTCAAACTATTTATCAAACCTATGAATTTCACTCAACCATTGTGTTGACTTTTTAGCATGTTTATCTCAGGTAATTGAGCAACTTATGGCATGGAGTGGCATGGACTCGAAGATGGCTAAAACTTGTTATCATTCACATTGTATGTAACTAGATTTTGGGACCTGCCTTTGTAAAACTCTGATTTGAAATGAATGATAACTTATCTTTTGAATAAACATCTCTTTTGGGTCGTTTTCTATGATTATGATTGTTGTATCCATGAAGTAATACCCCATATTAGCTTCCGCTGCTATATTGTAAAAATGGGGGTGTTACAGATTGGTATCAGCGCCATGGTTATAGAGAACAAGGTCAAAACCTTAACTATAACCACATTTCTTTTTCAGCCATCAAAGTCCTCCGTGCCACTACATTCCCCGAACAATATGAAAAGATCCATATCTATAATACTATTACCTAATACATATGTTATTACAACTGGTTGTTATCAAAACGATGTCCTTATCCCAACCGCTTCTAACATTCCATCTGAGGATGTTTTTTTCCTCTATAGAATTTCTTACCTAATACTATTGAGTACTCATTAGATTATTTCCCCACTTCACAGGAAGCGTTCTTTTAACTCATTAGAAAACTCTCAAGATAAAAATAATCCCACCAGTATTCCTACAACTTTCACAGTAATCCATGTTGAAGGACTACAAGCATATATGCTAAGGAAATAACCTATTCATCACCAGAGCCTATTACTCCACCAACTATTTTAACTCCATCTCCGGTATTACCACCATCACTACTATTTGATCCTCGATATTTCTTTGTTCCTGAAGAACTATTATCACCTAAGAATCGAATTCATACCCCATCTTATTCCTCAACTACGTTACCTAATCCATCTCAGAATTAAACCTGTGATTTGATATCACCATCTTCCTCAGTTTATACTCCTACCCACCTCAGGTATTTGAAATAGGAAATGTTCAGATAAGGTGTATCTGAAACATCATGAGAAACAAGTCAAAGATATCTTGAACTATGTAGATGAACTCTATCTTCACCGCATTGAGAAAATGGAAGAAGGACGTATTATGGTAACGAACTAAAGACCGAACTTAAAGGAATCCGTACTCAGATTATCAGACTTCAAAAGAAGCGGTTAGGGCAAAAGGATAAGATTACCTCTGCTCACTACAAAATTTCCAATCTTTAACAAATCATTGAGAAAATCCAAGCTCGTCACCAAACAGATCAGGAAGATCTTTAGGATGTCATCTACCAGCTCAGAATCAACAAACTCTTAGAATAGTTATAGCTTTATCCTAGCCACGGGATGTGTGGTATAAATAAAAATGCTTGTCAAATCTTGATTATGTATAGTAAAAAGGCAATTTATTTATAAAATCAATCCCGTTTCATACCTTATTGTTTCCCACTTATCTCCCTTTCATCATCATCTCTATCATTTGCATCATTATCTCTGTCTTTATGAATCAGACCATAATCTTTAAGTGCTTAAAATTCATTACTCTTTAAGTATATTAAGCATCACATTCTCTTACTTTTCAAAACTTATGATATCATTCTTATTACGTGTTCTCTTATGTTGATAGAATGCCTCCCAAGAGGTCATCAACATCTGCAACACCAGCTATTACTCAGGATGCTATCCGGCAACTGATTGCTGGCATTTCTGCAGCCCTGGAAGCACAAACTGCTGCCATTGCAAATTCCAACAATCTTAATAGAAACACTGGACCTAAAGAAATTCCTGTAGCAAAAACAGGAAACTATAAAGAGTTCGTTAGCTGCCAACCTTTCTACTTCAATGGTACGGAAGGATCTATTAACCTCATCCGCTGGTTTGAACATACTGAATCAGTGTTTTCTCATAGCAAGAGTGCCGAGGAAGACAAAGTAACATTTGCTACCGGCACTTTAACCGATG
This sequence comes from Tanacetum coccineum, assembly GCA_026074375.1. Taxonomy (NCBI): domain Eukaryota; kingdom Viridiplantae; phylum Streptophyta; class Magnoliopsida; order Asterales; family Asteraceae; genus Tanacetum; species Tanacetum coccineum. The sequence continues at coordinate 12,938 of BQNB010001317.1, read as the reverse complement.
ATGCCCTGTCCTGGTGGAATTCATACGCTTAATCTATTGGAATAAGTCAAGCCAATCAAATCACTTGGACCGAATTGAAGAGACTCTTAACCAATAAGTATTGCCATCGAACTGAAGTCAAGAAGATGGAAGACGAATTTTACAACTTGGTTGTGAAAGGAAATGATCTTAAGACTTACATTAGGAGATTTCAGGAATTAGCCATCTTATGTCCAAACATGGTACCAAATATCAAGAAACTTATGAAAGTCTTCATCAGTGGATTACCCAGAAGTATTGAAGGAAATGTTACTGCCTCGAAGCCTCAGACTTTGGAGGAAGCCATCAACATGGCCCAGAGATTAATGGATCAGGTAATAAAGCGTGATTCTGTGCAAGAAACCAATGATCATAAGCGAAAGTTTGAAGATAAGAGAAACATCATCGACAATAACAACTACCCCAAATATCATAACAACAATAACCACTCCAACAATCGCAACAACGACAACTATCAAAATAACCACAACAATCACAACCATAACAATGATTACCACCACCAGCAGAATAGAAGACAAGAAGCCTTCAGAAATTATACTGCCACCAACGGATATACTAGAAATCATCCTTTGTGTGAAAGATGCACCCTACGTCACATAGGTCCTTGTATTGTTAAACTTGCAACAAGATAGGACATCTGACCAAGAACTGCAGAAACAAAAGACCAACCACTAAAAACAACCTTCAATCAATATCCATAACTTGTAATGCCTGTGGAAAGAAAGGACATTATGCGAATCAGTGCTTAGAAGCAAAGAATCGGGCCACAAGAAAGCATACTTAGAGATAAGTTTGTTGTGGTTCACTTTAGGATTTTTACCCTAGAAACAACTCTCAAGAATATTCAAGTTCATCAGAATCTTCTTCAATCTGAAAACCCCAATCATCAAGCTACAATCCTATTGTCATTTGTTACTTTTATCTAGAATTCTACTACGAGATACGTAGCATAAGTATCAACTCTTTTTAGAGTTTCATATGTTTAACACCCCCAAATTTACACGCAGCGGAACCATTTGGGTGTTAAATAATAGTACAATAGTCATAAGAGATAAAATGATTTCTTTTTTGAAATTGAATTAGAATGAGCTTCTTCCATTTGAATAAGTGAAATTACTAATCCCTGATCTTGAATTTATAAATTCTCCAGTTACAAGGAGCTTGACGCTTATTTTGTGTTATAGTGTATAAATTTTAAATAAGGTAGGTTAAGTATATAACATACATACAAACAAATCCATTGGTACAAACAATTCCTTAATCATTATCAGTATTACCTTCATTATCATTATTGCCTTCATCATTTGTTCATTTCAAAATCTGTATCTCACGTGATTAGCAACTCTCTTACAGATTCATAAATCATTCCTTGACATCATTCCATGATCTCCGGTATCAAAATTTTTATATTCTGCAACGTAATAACAAGGAAACACACAAGAATCTATACAATGTCAAATGATTTCAATACTACTAGGTATGAAAATTTTGACAAAGACTTGTGATAGCATTCTTATTTGATGTTGACTTTTAAAGGTTAATGAATAACGATTCTTTACGATCTGAGTGGCACAACATATTCTATCCACCCAGGTTCTATCAAAATCAGGAGAAATTCTATTGACTGTCATCAAGAGGTGTAGTCTTGAAAATAAGTAGACGTGTGAAAAGAAGTAATTATAATTATGGTATGTAACATAATTATAAATGCATCACACACGTGGACTTGTGACCTTGGATTTACATTAAATATCAATTCATGCCAGTACCTACATTATTTCCAAAACCAATACCACCTCTCATATAGTTGATTTGGATTTATCCAAGTTATCTATTGTCTTACAAAGGCTAGTCAGATCCTATACCAAGGACCTATAAGTAGTAGATTTTGCAAAGTATAATCGAAAAAGTCCCAAGGGCAGGCGGTAAGGTGTGTGTTATAAAAGGGTTGAGCAAGGTAGAGGTCAGGGGTTCGAGCCCAGGCTCACCCCCGACTTCCCTTGTTCCCCTTTTTCATTTTTTTGCAAAACTTATAAAAGCAAAGTTTTAGATAAGCTATAAATAAGCACTTTTAATAAAGGCAACTATTTTTGAAAAGCACTCAATAAGCCAGAAAATAAGCTTAAAGTTGACAGAAACACTTAAAAGAGATTTTTGAACTTTTTCTTTAAACTTAATAAGCTATAAGCCTACCCTAAGACTAAATAAGCTATGACTAAGCTAAACCTACCCTGATAAGCTAAGTAGAACAAGAATTAAGCACTACTAATAAGCCATAAGCTAAAATAGCAAACAAGCACTTAAGCTAAATCTGAGAACCAAACAGACCCTGAGAACACCTTTGAGCTTATTTTTCAATGAGCTAGAAGATCCTTATGGACTTCTAGCTTGTACCACTAAAAAGCTTAACCTAAAAACTACTTAAAACAGCTTTTTAAACTTAATTTGAAATTCATTTGCTTAAAGAAAAAGTTATTAAAAAAGGCTATCTACTCTATTTTTTTTTGTCTTTTTGAGTTTTTTTTATCACTTTTGAAGGCAGATTTACCTAAGAGAATAAGCCAAAATTTAGAAAATAAAACTTAATCTATATTAAGCTATGTCTAAACTAAAAGCTTGCTTAACCTTAACCTTCAAATCCTTCTTAAAATTACAACAAATTGAATCAAAAGCCACTGCAGTGGAACCTATCTGGTGCAAATGGCAAATTGGCCAAATTACAAATGCAGGATACCTAAAGGGTAAGCCTGCACTTAGGCACTCTATTTGAGTGTGTCAAAACACAAAACCAACACTAACCAAGCTTATTAAGCTTGGTTCAAATCCTTAGCACTAAACAGATAAGCACAAAATTCCCCTGGTGCAGGAAGACAAATGATAAGCCTTAAAATGATTTTGAACTAAGTCTAATCTTACAAACTATCTTAAATCTTAATAAAACATGAAAACAAAGCTGACAAAAGAGAAATCACCAAATTCCTTTGACTTTCAGTGGTCAAACTAGCTTATGCCAAACACTCCTTTAGAAAGCACAAAATCCAGTTAAGCTTAAGAAATTAAAATCCTATTAATAAAACCTTAATACCAGATAATACTAAGCTTATAGCAAGCTTAACAAACATGATTTAATAACTAATTAAACTGGAATTAAAGATCTACACTATTGTTAACTAATATTTTTGGTTTTTATGAATTTATGATAGATTTTAAGAAAGACTATGATATATTTTCTAACTACTAAAGCAGATTATCATATCATGATCAATAAGCATATACGTGAACAATAAGCACGATTAAGCTGAATAATAGGCAGATTAAGCAATTACTAAGCAAATAAGCATAATAGAAAATTAAGGACAAAAGAAAGTAAGGAAACTTACAAAGCACCTTAGCTAAACAAAGGTAAGAATGCTCAATGAGCTAATCAACAGCTCTGGCTTATTTAAAATAAGCCAGTATTAGTCCATGGTATCCCTTCTATTATTGGATCCCCTTTCATAGCTTATTTGTCCAAATAGTAAAGGTATTAGCTGATTTTAGGTTGTAAGTAGATTAAATAGACTAATTAGCTCTATCACTAGCTTAGAGACTATTGAGAGCTTATTCAGAACTTAATAGTAACAGTAGCATGAGTATAAAAGTTTATGAGAGCTTATTGCTTAAAATAGCTTATCAAAACTAGAAACAAAGATTTTATAAAACTTTAAGGAAGATTACAATGCTCTTTTAACTGAAATTACAATTTACTAAAAGGAAATTACATTTGAAAGGAAATTCTTATAAGCTAAAAGAGAATTAAGCTAAAAATAAACTAGACTTGGTAAAAAAAATAACTAGAAAAAGGAGATGCAATGTGTGTGTGTGTGTGCGCTATTTATAGCACTCTGATGAAGCTTCCATACCTTGCCTTGTTGCCCACCCCTCCTTTAATCATCACCATTCATTAATCCAATCATTGGAAGTCCTTTATGAGCCGTTAGATCAATCTTTGGGATCACACGGATTGCCAGCGTGGCAATCCATTGTGAGGCATTTATGTTTGATCCGTGAGTGACTCAAGAGTAAAACAAATCATGCCATTGTGCTTTCCCATCTTCCACGTGGCTTTGCTTGAAGGTGAGCTAATGAGAGCCTTTGATATGAAAACTTTGTCCTTGGCATTTTGTTATAGAGACCTTGAATTGTCTATCATGCCCATCAATTTTGAAAAGCCCCTTTATTTACCTATGGTTAAATGGCGAGAGTGATGATGAACAGTGAACGTGTTCTTGGCGCCTTTTTTTTTTGTTTTAACTGAAAACGGGTGAATGAGTTTGGGGTAATTGCATATTTGGTCCTTGTCTTATTTATCACAAGTGTAGGGTTTAAATAACTTTCAGAATTGGTAATATTGGTCCCTGTGGTTTAATAAAGAGGTATTGGGCTTTAGGTTTTGGGCTTGGACTTATTTTAGTATCCGGGTAAGGTTTTAAGGGTTTAGGGACCCACTTAGGTACAAGGACCATTTGACTTTGGCTTCCGGCTGTTGCACGTTCTTCCGTTCTCGTGTCTGTGTTTGCCCATTTTTTACGGCCTTCTTGTGATTTTTGATATATCTGCACCTGCACACACAAAACACAAAAACAAGTATATTTTTGCCATTTTAAGTATGTTTTTAGTCATTTAGGGTCATTTTTGGTGTTAACGGATATGTGTATTTTACACTTATCAAAATTCCCCAAACTAAACGATTGCGTGTCCTCACGCAATATTACATGCCTTATAACCAAATATCTCAAAACTTCCCCAAACTAAACCTTTGAAAAGTAGCAAAGATTTTTGTTGAGAGAGCTAAGAGATCACAAGTTATAAAACACCCGAATTCCCATTTTCAAAGATTTTTTTTTTATGATTTTTCTTAATAATTAACTACCTAACTACAACTTATTCTTTGTGTGACACAATGTATTGTTTTCATTACCTTAGTGGTAACTTTTAGGATCATAGAACAAAAAGCACTTGAAAAGTGTCTTAAAAGATAACTTCATCATCCCCGATTTTTCACTTTTCCCATACTAAGCTTAAAAAATAAGATCACCGTTAAGTACGAGCTAAGATGCTAAGACTACTTATAATTACAACTTGTGAATTTTTCTTCCCGACACATATCATATATTTAAGTGTGTGTGTTCAAATTAATTTAAACCATTAAATCCACATATTTAGATAGTTGAAATCCGACTAAGCTTTACACATGGGCCTTTTGGGCTAATATGTTAATAACATAGTAAGATCACAACTCAAAGCAAACAAAAACCTCCTTAACTAAGACATCGTTGGTTCATTTGTCCCATAAATGACTTTCTTCTCTAACATCCCACCGTCATCGGGTAAGTGCTAAGGCTTTTGACACCCCATCCGGAGAATAATAATCGAGACGCATGAACTTCCGATGAAAAAGCCTTGTAGACTTTTGCAAATTTTGGTTCAAAAGAATACTTTGGTTTTAGAGAATGAAACTTTTACTATTTATTTTCTAACTTGCAACATTATTATTACTATTTACATTACTAGGCTAGGAACCGGTATCACTTTTCTTTCGACGACACATCGGCCACGCCTCCGACAAGAGTCCGTGTACTTATTATGATACCGACCCTAAATATACATCCTCCATCCTTTCTTTCGATGTCACATCGGGAGCGAACCGACAAATGCCCATGTACTTTATTGCGATGGAGTTTGTATATTATTTATTAATACTAAGGATTTATAACTTGCATCCTTTCTATTCACCAACTATATTTTTTTCATCTTTTTTTAATTCAACCATTATTTTTGCAAATAGAAAAATTTCATTTAAGAAAACCAAAGTATAAACTTGAACTAAAATTCTTATTTCGGCATTAAAATGATCATTACCATTTCCCGGTGGAATTGAAATGATATCATCTAACACCTCATCCTTTTTCGGAGAAGAATCATCACAAACGGCAAATCATATTCACTTTCGGATATACCATCGGACTCACTTGGGGTATGGACAAGGTCCTCAACACTAGACTTTATTAATTCGTCCGATTCCTTTGCCGGAATAGTGTCGAGATGCTTATCCTCCATTATAAGAGAGTCCGATTTTGGTAAATCGGGTTTGATTGCGGAGGAGAATTTCTTGAGATATTCTTGTGTAGCAAAAGAATACTCATCATCATCATCATCATCATCAAATAAAATTAAACCGTTGCGAAGTTCAAACATAAGCTGCCTGCTCTTGTTGCAGAAGCTCTTTCTCATTTTTCCTAATTTCAATATTCATTCCATTGAAATTTTATTTAAGCTCATCAATCTTAATTTCACATTACCTTCTATACTTAATATCAATCTTCTCATTACGATAATCCTTAATTTAAATTTCATTAATTAAACTTTTCATTTCATCTAAATACTGCTGCTTCAGATCCTCCATATCTTGGATACTCATTTCTTGAGGAGGTAATTGATCGATATTAGCCGTCGGCTTTGTCCGTTTTAACGAAATTCTCAAACATAGGATTGCAACTTTCAATGATTTTATTGGGGGATCGATCGAAGTGGAAAAAAAATAACCCCAAAAAAACCGCGGGTTGAATTTGGTCAAAACTGAAAGAATTAGAATCATAGCACGATTAGATCGTAAATGATTTAGATTCATCGTTTACATGAAAAGCATATGAGGTCCCCCGCAGTTTTCACAATAAGCATCGTCGAAGATCAATTGTTGACATTGAAAAGTCTCATGAGGGCCCCCACAACGGGTACAACAAATATATTGTTGCTGAAAACTTTGATGATTTTGTGGGAAATTAAAGTCTTGATTGTAACACGGTTCTGGATTATAGATAAATGGAACTTGAGGTGGACAATCGTAACCATAATGATCATCTTCCTACAAAACTCAAAGGTTAAAAAAGAATACGACAGGGTTTTGGAGGTGGGTAGAGATTCCGTCCACAAAATTATATTGGATATCCTAAGATGAATTAATTTTCATCTCCAGAATAGCATGTCGGGATGAAAACATAGCAAAGTTTTGTGGATGCTCATCAACGTATTAGATTGTTTGCATTGGTTCCCGAATTATAGATAGTCGGAACTTTCGCGGAAAATTATAGCCATAATTGAGCACCGTTCCACAAGGCCCCCAATCACAAGTACATCGTTGACAAAAGATACCGTCTAACGAATCACCACACCCGTAACAACAATGATGGTCGATTAGTGGAGGACTTTGTGAAACAATTTCGGAATATTAGGAGAATCAATTAAAGAATTCGGATTCAATTATTTCCATATCTGAAGCACAAATTCAAACAAAGACCTTTGCAAAGACCCATTTTTTTTTTTTTTTTTATTTTTTTTTTTTGTTTTTTTTTTTTTTCTTTTTTTTTTTTTGGGGGGTTTTTTTTTTTTTTTTTTTTTTTTTGGGGTTTGGGGGGGGGGGGGGGGGGGGGGGGGGTGTGTTTTTTTTTTTTTTTGTGGTGGTGTTGTGTTGGGGGGGGTGTTTTTTTTGTGTTTTTTTATTAAACACCTAATAAAGTAAACATAGTTGAAAAATTCAACATCTACTAAAAAATCTTTAAATATGAAAGCAATACGTTGGTTGGACGAAAATCGTGTGGGGGATGTGTGTAGTCGGGAGCTTTATTAGAATCATGAACAATTTTGCCAACAGAACTCATATTCGAACAACAACATTCTTTATTATACAAAGATCCACAAGACGAACACTTTTTAATCGTGTAAATAGGATTCAAACGATAATCGAGTGACGCCATAACAATTAAACAATATAGGAGGTTTGGTTTTATAAAGACCTCTACTTGGAACACTTACTGACAAATGGTCAAGAGACCACATTTCGGTGTTAGAGGCTTGACCTTTGAATGGGATTTTCAAAATTTGACCAAATTCCTCAAGAGTGAGGGAGAATGACTTATTTTGAATGACGAAGTTGACAACAAATTGACTCTCAGGATTATAGGTAAAAGTGAGTTGACAGTAAAACTCAAGAACAAAGCGAGGTACAATTTGTTCGTTAATGTCTAACAAACAATCAAAGCCGATTGACTCAAACTTAGCACGAATATGACTCATATTTTTGAAGTTTGGACTTACAACCCTCCCCTCATGAAAATATCATTTTTCAAGATTTGCCATTGTGTTTAGCAAAGGTTGACTAAACTCATTTGATATTAAGGGTATGTAGTTTCTTGTCTTTTGATGATCTAGACCGGTAGCTCAAGGCATTGTTACCTAGAAGATCATGAACAAGCCCATATATTAATCATTTGTACTTGTTTTTATGTTTTGAGTTAGTGCCTAGTGTGTGCCTATATGCAACAAATGTGGAGTAACGATTAACTCGACCTAGAAATAAAATTCTAAGAGTTAACTGATAACCACCTTTTTAGGGGTAATTATATATCAAATAGTATAATAAAATATCAAATATAAAATCCCCGCAAGTCAACCTAGTCAACCCTTTAGGAAAAGGGTCAACAAACTCACGGGTATGATATAAATGATTCCGGGCAAGTAATCACCCGGATCGTTCTCCCAACGAGGCGTGAAATGGAAAGTCGAGAGTCGGTTTGATATTTGATGTTTGAATGTAACAAGGCTTTGAATGGGTTTTCTAATTCTACGGGAAAAAGCAATTAAGGCAAACTAAAAACGAAAGTTATTAAAGCTAAAACCCTAAAAACGTAAACGGGAACGTAAAAACGCGACTCGAAACCTAAATTATCAAAATTTAATCCTAAAATGATTTTTTAACTTTTTATAAATCCTAAGTGACTAAAATGCAAGAACAAAGAAAAGTAAACAAAAAACGTAAGCATTTAAAGTGAAAAAACGAAGAAAAACGATAACGGGACCAAATCCCGTTCTTTAAAAAACAAAATTCTACAAATTTAACCCTACGAAAGCAAATTTAATTTTCCTAAGTCCTAAATGATAAAAGAAAATTTAAAAAAAAAGAATTATATTTTTTTTACTTTTATTTAATTTATTATGAATTAAAAACAGTTTTAATAAAAAAAATTGATTAAAAATAGTAAACGAAGTTGGAAAAATCTAAAAAATTCATGAAAAGTAGTTGGAATAATTCTAAATCTAAAAAAAATAAAAGGGAGAAACCAACTTAAAGGAATAAGCTGGAAATAAGCTAATGAAGGCTGATAGGCTTATTGGGCAAAAAGAGTATAAGAATTAAATGGTGCAATTGTAAAACAGATGGTCCTACTGGTGCTAATGGTTAGTGTGTGTGTTGTTTGGGACGTGTGTGTGCAAAGGGAGAGGTCACATGTTCGACCCATGTGGCCTCTCCTTTTTAACAAACATTTTTTTAATTTCTTTTTGAAACAGTTAAAGATAAGACAAAAATAAGCAATTTTAGTAAAAGGACTTTTTGACAAAACTAAAAAATAAGCTAGGAAAGAGCAGACTAAAAAGTGGCAGATTGGCTTATTTTAACTATGTGACTAAAAGCTAGTTTCTTGGGACTTTTAAAGACTCATTAAGCAAATAGAAACACAAATAAGCTGAAACAATCCTAAACCTACACCTAATAAGCTATAAGGATCACAAATAAGCTAAGTGAAATAAGCAGAAAAGCATTTAAAAAGCATTTTAAAACAGGTGACAGAAAAGATAGAATACAACTAATTTTAGCTTTTAAACTAAAAATTAAAACCTAATAAGCAATTTGAATTGACAACTAAGCTAGAAAAGATGGTAAGCCAAACCTAATAAGCAACTAGGAACAAAAATTAAGCACTCAAATAAGCTGAAAAGATCTGAAGGGCCAATAAGCTTTTTTGGCTAAAACTGCTTAACCACACAGCCTAAGGGGGCACTTTCTAGCTTATTTTTAAGCTAGTTAGTGGATCCTTATGGCCAAGTGGCTTATACCACTGAAAAGCTTGTCCAACAAGCTACAATAAGCAGCAAAGAAAAAGGGGTTTGAAACAAAACTAAGCCATGAAAATGCTTAATGAAAATGGCTGACTACACTCAGTAGCTGCTGAGTTTTTCAAGGACAAAAGGCTTTTTGCAGCCCTAAAAATAAGCTAGTAAAATAAGTTCAAAGACTAGAATGAGCTAAAACAGATCAAGCTTATAAACCAATGAGCTTATATAATGAATTTCAGAACCTATAACTAATTTTAACTAGTCTAATTTTAAGATTGAAAAGTGGCTTTAAAACTGAAAAACTAAAAACTTGGACTTAAGACAGATTTTGACTTAACTAAAATAGACAAATGCATACTTGTACAGACTACTTTCTACTGCAATATGAGTCTAAAACAAGCTTGATAACAACACCAAAAACCACTATTAAAAATCTAATCACACAAGCTGAACTAAGAAATTGAAAATCCGCAGATTTAAACCACTAATAGAAATAAACTAAAACATGCGATTTAAACTTTAAAGACTTTCAAAAACAGCTTAAATCAACTTAAAAGGGCTTGTTAAAATTGGCTTAATGACCCAAACATTTTTAAGACTCCTTTAGACCCATTTTGGCAGTTAACCCAAACACCCCTTTATTTTATGAAAAGTAGTTTTAAGCTAATAACAAATTACAAAAAGCTTGAATCTAAATGTAATAAGGAATATTAGGACAAAATAAGCATGATTAAAGCAGAATAAGCAGAAATAAACAGGTTTTAAGCAGAAAGTAAGTAAAACAGTAAAACAAGCTTAAAAAATGAGAAATGGAAAGTGTACCTTGACTCCTTGCTCAAAACAGGAGTGTTTTTTTATCCTTAAGTAAGCTCTAAATCCTACCCAACTTATGAATAAGCAATCTATTTAACCCATAAGCTCTTCCTTGACTCTTTGCTTATCTTCTTAGATTATTCCCTTTTTCAAATCAAACTCTTTCTCAAAATAAGGTTCACACTAATGAGTTTAATGGACTCATTAGTGTAAACAGATTTGTGAGGTGGCTAGGTAGCTTATACGAACTTATGAGAATTTAATAACAATAATAATAGGTAAATTAAGCTTGAAGTAAAACTGGATAAAGTAACACAGATTTAAAGGAAACTTAAACTTTTCATTAATCATAAAAACAATACATTGCTTTTTAAAGAAAAATCATTAAAAATAATTTTTAAGCTACTCCTAAGTTACATTAAAATACTCCTAGATACCTTTACAATGAAGAAAATAAGCCTCTATATATCCGAATAAACTAGCACTTGTGCTTGTTGTGTGTGGAGCATCAAAACCTCATCATGACCCTTCATTTTTCTTTGGCTCCAAGCCTTTCAATCCTAGCCCTTGATTTATTGTCTTGGATTGCCAACATGGCAATTGTTGTTTTGTGAGGTGGGGTTAAGTTGTGGGGTTCATTGGGTTTGTCGTAGGGTTGCACGGGGTCAGGGAAAAGACAATGAATAGTACCTATTGGGTAGGAAAAGGTTTGGTTATTTGGCAAGGTGAAGGTTTGACAGTTTAAGCCCCTGAAGTTGATATATGTTTGCACCGTTAGTCCTTTTGGACTAACAGTGTTAGTCCTTAAGGACTAACTGTGTAAGGTGTTAAAGGGTTTTGGGCTTAACGCCCGTTAAATGGTGATTGGGCCTAATAACTTGACAGATTTGGAATATAAGCCCAATTTGAGATAAAGACTTATATAAGCTTAGTCTTGATGGCTTATTAGGCCGACTTGGCCCAATAAAAAGGGTCGGGTTGGCCGGATAAGTTTTCTTCGGTTTTGGCTTCGGTTTGACTTCGACTTTGTGGGGTTGACTTTTTGGTTGACTTTTTGACTTTGACCTTGACTTTTTAGGCTTTTTCCATTCTCGTGCTTGTTTTTGTCGTTTTGGCTTCGTTTTTGTCCTTTAATCGTATATCCGTTACCCGCATAATAAAAATAGAAAACATACGAATACAAAGTATTTTTGGTATGTTTTTGGTCTTTTAAGTCCATTTTATTAGGTAAATGGTATGTGTAATTAAGCACATACCATTAACCCAAATGCTCCTTAATTTGATTTTGCTCATCCAAACAAGTTGAAAAATACATATGAATTATGTATCTCGAAATTTGTTCATAAGATCATTATGCATGTGTTTGAAAACGTTTTTGGGTTGGATTAACAATACATAACAACAGTTTTATTATGTTCCTAACGTGAGTGATTTGAAAATAAAATTGGGGTTTTGGCTCGAAATCAATTTTTCAACAAGTTCACTAATGTATGCAAATCCTATATCTACGGGAAGCATATTAGTTATACATTGTATCCTAGTACTCTTAATTGTACAAAATTGAAAGAAAACTCGAAAATCCCCAATTTCAATTTCTTGGTGTTCATCATGAACCCTAGACTCAAATTGAAAGAAAATAGATGAAATGACTTACAATTGATGATCTTTGTGATATTAGGATTGATTATTAGTGTTGATTTGATCTTCAATTGATGTTTAGATGGTTGATTTTGAGTTTTGGTGGGTTTTGAGTCGTGTTCGTTAAAAGGGGTGTTTGTTTTTCTGTTTTGAAATTTTTTTGTTTAAGTGTCCCATTTTGTGACTTGTTGGTGGCGGCCCCATATTTATCGGCGGTTCCAGATATATTGGGGGGCCGCCTATATGGGGGCCGCCCTCAGCCAAGGGTTTTTGGACTTGGTTTTTGACGAAAATTTTACGAAGATGAGTAACATTTTAATTTGCATTTCGTGAATTAAATATGCTTAAAGTACTTCGGATGAAGTATTTAAGTTGTCACGACACGGAATGTAACACATACTAGAATTGAGACAGAAGAAAGAGAAGCGAACTAAGATGATTTATGGAATGTGTTCCATCATTCCTAAACGAAGACGTAGATAGTTAAACGATTCACGTTTAAGGGGTTTAGTAAGAAT
>BQNB010001316.1:97153-139190 GCA_026074375.1 Tanacetum coccineum | reverse complement strand
GTATTAAAGATTATGCGGAATCTAATCTTTAATATTAAGAAGAATTATCAATGAAACAGTAATTCAATGAACATACAATGCAACGAATAAGCTCTAATATTATTAATGATAATAATACGAATACTCTTAATGTATTAGGGTTACAAAGACCTTGAAGCTATAAATTATACGTCTAATAATACTTCAAAAGATTGATAAAAAGATATGAAACTTTATGCCCTAGGACCTCCTTTTATACACCAAGGAGCCCTACTCGGCTACAATACTTTCCTAAGATATCCATAATCTTTTCTATAAACAAATAACTTAATATATACCATATAAGCAGTACTAACAACAAACAGTACTAACTTATTAACCTTAGTAGCATTAAATTACCTCTAAGCAGTCTTAATGTAACACCCCCAAAAATGGGTCGCAGCGGAATGTGTTTCCGGGAGCGTTACTTCATAATACCATTGCATAAGTCATGAGAGAACGACCTCTAAGTGTCGTTTGAAAAGTATTCTTGGATTGTCTAGACTCCATTGCACATCAAATAAGCCAAGCATCTAATTCACCTGAGAAAAACATGCTTAAAAGTGTCAACATTAAAGTTGGTGAGTTCATAGGTTTTTGTATAAATAACTGTAAATCCCAAAACTATATATATATAGGTTTACTGTGTTACAAGTTTCGCCCATACAAGACTTGCAACGCATAAACCTACATATACAGGTTTTCATAAAATATATATAATCCAAAGTTGTTCCCAAGTATATATTGTAATGAGCACAATATTCTAAAATGTTTCAAGTATATATTGTAATGAGCACAATATAACAAAATGTTTCAAGTATATATTACCACTTTATTCAAGGTAACGTAAAGATTCATATGTGTATAAAACAATGATTACGATTACTCTAAGTTCATGGAACTGCTACGTAGACTCATTATAAGTATGCCACTTTATTCAAGGCACCGTAAGGTTCAGATTCATCAGTATGTCATATTTTACTCCGACAATGTTATAACGCTCGTTAGTTCGATCTCGAACTAGTGATAGCTAATCACCCGAATGGGAGTAGTCAACCCCCGATAGATCTATTTCATAACACTCGCGCTTACCCTCCAGGTAATTAACAGTCCATTCCACTTAAGCTAATCCGTAATTATTCGAGTAAAAGTCAAGTATGTGTATACGTCCAAAAAGTAAACCAAGTAGTGTATCTCATCGCGAGATATATAAAAGAGTATGTAAATCAATTTGTTATCAACCATATAAATGCATTTGTAAACGAGCATGTTCTCACCCCAAAAACATAAGTAAAATCAGTAAAACGTGGGGCTATAAACTCACCTCGAGTGAGTGTATATCAAGTATATCACGGAAAATGCATCACGGTAATGATCGAATGCAACCTAATCCAATATAGGTCGTATAAGTACTAATCACGTTGGGTAAGTACTACCATATATAATTCTATATAGCTAATCACCATCTAATTGTTTTAGTGAAATCAAGACTAAATCGCATTTGATAAATAAATACCATGTATTTATACTCGTATAGTCGCATAACTAGTTCAATCGCCTTTGTAAAATAATATTTATAAAGTTTAAAACAAGTATAGATATTATTTAAGTGTTTCCAAAATGTTTCAAAAATTTTTTTATTAAAAACGAACCAATACTATTCATCTCAGGAAATAGTGCACAAGTTATAAAATAGTGTGTATCTTTCTCGTTTAAAGCCCATTTCTTTTGTTTCTTATATCCACGTTTTCGTATTAAGACGACGTATCAAAATATGACATTTTTGTATTTCATGTCCTCTGGTGAACAGTGATTTTTACTGTTCACACCATTTATTTTTATAGATTAGTTATCGTAAAACCCGTGAATGGCGTATCATATTCATTATAGCTCCATTTTTAGAGATTCTTTCGAGTACGTTCTCGTAATTAAAAGTTCTATCATATAAATAATGTTTTCCAAAATAAATGTCCTTGATGAACAGTAACTTTTTATAAAATTTATTTTATAAACCCGGTATTAACGTAAAACATATATTTATCGTATCTTTTTCGTTATAAGGCGGTTTTTCGAGTTCTTTACATATTAGGACTCGTCATGAGGTGTACTATCTTTATAAATCATAATGTGGCTGTCATAAAACACGAACCAAAATAGCCTCTTTAGAACCTTGCCATAATTAATTATGTATACTTTATATATATATACTTTTCAACTTTATAATTACCACAAGTCTTTTAAAACCTTATATATCATATGTCATACATATAGTAATGTCCATAAGTCCATGATTTGTCCAAGTGAGTCCAAGATAACAAGATTAACATGCCATTTACACCACTTTCACTTGTAACTTATTAAGTAATCTTTAAAACCCTAATTTTGTACATATACATTTTTACACTTAACCAAGAGTGTACAACACTCATATATCCATTTTAACATGATATCATCATCCATATAACATGTACAAAAGTGTACAAATCCATAATCACAAGTAAAAAAATACATCTTACATGTTTAAAAGCATCCTAATGGTGATTTTGCTAAATAGAACATATATACTCATAAAATCATAAATGTAAATTCTTAAAGGGTTTTAGATAACCTTGATGAGATGTATGATGATGAACAACACAACCTAAACCCTTGTTTAGATTAAAAACCAAAGCTTGCAAAGTTAGAAACCCTAGATTAGTTTGAAAAACCTAATCTTTTCTTTCTTGCTTCAACACTTGTAAATGATTAACCAAGGCTTGTAAATACCTTAGTATAGCTTAGATATGATGTGTAAGTGCTTATAAATGTTGTAGTTAAAAATTACATGGATGGTTTGTTGTGGCTTATTTGAGCCGTGGGGTTTGTAAGCAAAAAGGAAGAGAAAAGATTTGATTTTTGATAAGGAAATGCAATGTGTGTGTTTATCTCTTGTAAGGCATGACTTATAAGTGTCATATACTAGTCCAAGGTGCAAATAAAAGGCCAAGAGGTGGGGTTTTGGTCGTTGGAAATCACAAGGAAACAAGGGGAGTGTTTTAAGGCTTTTTCTTGGTCAAAACTAGTTAGTCTTGGTACCATAATGACCAAGGTGATGTACATTTGATTTAGCTAGGTTCTTGGTGTGCTTCTTGTCTCCCTAGACATACATATACACGAAAATAAGGTGAGGGAATGTACAAAACTATCTTTGATCTTTTATTTGATGAATACTTGCATTATTTAAGGTTACATGAAGTATAGATTAAATACAATGTACAATTTGTACATTGTAGGGTTTGATTTGAATTCTTTCATGAAGAATTTGAATAAATTAATAAATACTTGAAGTTTTATATAAACTTTTGAGTATTGGGTACAATTGTGGGTATTTGTTGAAGCGTAGAAATGTTTTGGTGGTTCCGGGAATGCCTAAACATATTTTATCGCGAAACGTACTCACTTTACGTAACCACTAAAAATAAAATGAACCATGTTAATAATTATCCTAAAAATAATTACTTAACACTTGCTTGATGTAAACATTTAATTGTTTGATGCCCGTTTACATTGAACGATAATTTTTAGCTTACGCGATTTAACTTAACGATTACGATTTAAAAGCAAACGCGTACTATACTAAAAATAACTTGTGAATTTATTGACGACATCAATGACCCTAAAACACGGGGTGTTATAACTTTAAGGAAGACGTTAAGTATCTGAGTAGCAGATGTCTTTATCTTGAGCTTTCTTGATTACTTGGAACATTACTTCTTGAGTATGGGCATGTGGTTATGAATCTGACTCAGCTAAAATTAGATAACACCACTATTTTATAAACTTGAAATTAAAGGTTAGTAATAAGCACAGTTATGGACAAATATTTCTTTGTCATTCGTCAATATTAGGTAGCGTTAACCTTCGGTTCTGTAAGGACCGACCTGTGATCAGGTATATTCAATTGAGAAGAATCTCCTTGACAGGATTTCTAGTTTAAAGTATTGCATCATATAACACATAAGCATTAGATTCGCTATACTTGCACGTTCTCATTATCAAAACGTCTTAAAGCAGACAACATGATAAGAGTGAATCAGTTAGTTACTATCTGACTGATTGAGTTGTCAACTCATAGACTAGACCAAAAATTGATATCCAGTTGACACAAGTTTGATCCATAAAGGATCGCACAAGTCACCTACTGTATTGCTTTTTGATGTTGACACTGGAAAGATTTCCATTCGTCAATGTAAAATGCTAAAGAGCACCACTTTGAATGTTTTGGCAAGATCACGAGGATAATGCGTAGGACTCTAAGATATCACTTGTGTTTCTTTATGATATATACATTACGTGTATTTTTGAATTTTGTTGCTATGAGATTTATTAATGATCTTCTTTTGGCTTAGACTCACATAAGTGCGTTTTTGGTTTTTTGTGATCGGAAGCTGGAGGCTGATTGCTCAATTTTCACTACAACTATTGGAGTGAGAAAGTTAATAGATTACATGTTTAATCTCCATGAGAAATGAAAAAAATAATATTTTGAGAGACCTTGAGTGGCTAGGGAGGGTTGTGCATTGCATCACTGGGTCCATGATGACTATCTTCAATACCAGCAATTATCTTTGTGATTCGGATAGCATATGTATTGACCCAGTTTCTGCCTTAAGTGTAAGGAGGGATTCTTTATTTTCACCCTTTATCTTTACATTTCTTTTTTACTTCTTCAACCCCTTTAATGTTTACCAAGACATCATTACTAGTGTCGGTAACCAATATCACCTTCACTTCACCATTGATACAGAAATATAGTTCAGAAGATGATATAGGGAAATTTAGAAGAAAGTTAGAGAGAGAAATAAAGAGAGAAAAATGAATGGTTGATTAACTTGCAAAGATTACAAATGAGACCAACACCCTCTCCATCCTTGGAGAGGGGGTATTTATAGTTAAAACAGAGGCTTTTCATGCCTTGGTGTTTCTACGGGCCGGGCGTGGGATTACTTGGGCTTTGGGCTCGATAACTGTGACCGATTAGATTACATAAATGCCCGTTTACCGTTTCTAGACTATTAACACGTATAAGTAATTAATGACCGAGACCTAATCTAGTTATAATGAACGAAACTTCCTTGTTCGACCATTATTTTGAGGCTAACAATCTCCCCCGAAGTGAGTTCATTGCGACACTCCTTAGTGAGATCAATGAGATTGCTTTTGTCGTCGAGTTCTTGTGATCTTTGTCTCTGTCTACGTTGTAGGCTTGTTCTTTCATGCTTTGTGATCTTTGATCTTTTGCCTTTGTCATTGTCTTTTGACTTTGTCTTTTTCGTCCGAGATCTTTATATCTTTTTCTTCACGCCTTGATCGTCTTTGCCAACTTGCGATCTTATGTCTTGAACACAACATGCTTCCATACTTTGCATCATTCCTTGAAAGCTTGCTAACAATCTCCCTTGATAGGACTTGATATCTTTGAAGGAATGATCTTGTTTATCAGATGTTTGTGAGGAAGTCTTTGTCTTTAATTTCTTGTAGTTTCATGATTCTTGAATCTTGATGTTATTGTATGTCTTTGTAGTATTGAGCATGAGCATGTGGTAATGAATCCTCTCCAGCTGGAATGAGGCGGCATCACCTCTATCTTCCTTCTTTATGTATCCTGAAATAAAAAACAGTTACAATAAAGCGTGTGGACGAATTTGGCTTTGTATTCATCCGGATTTGAGTTAGATTTACCTCCGGTTTTCTGTAAGGAACCGGGTTTTACTAGTATAAATACTGTACCTGTGATTAGGTAGATTCAAAGAATCTCCTTGACAGGGTTTCCAGCTCAAAGCGTAGGGTCTTCTAACACAGATGTATTAGATTTACCTGGGCTTTTTTGGGGGTGGCTTGTTCTCATTACGGAACGTCTCAAAGCAGACAAACACGGTAAGAGTGAATCAGATATTTTACTATCTTTCGGATTCAACCAGTCAATTCATTTCCTAGAACAGTTTGATTACTAATGAATCGCACCATCATTTCTTTCCAGTTTTGACACCAAGTTTGATTAATATGCATCTTGCAAGTCACCCTACCAGAGCTTGTTTGATGCTGGCTCAAGCATGATTTCCTTCTTTTTTGTGAGTTCATAAGATCACTCGAATGTTATGGTTTAATTCACTGGATAATGCATTGGACCTTTGTTAACAGCTGGTGAACTTTTGGTGTTCAACAAGTGTAAGAATTGGAAATGTGTCCTTAATGAGATTTATTTATGGATTCTCTTGGCTCTAGACTCGATTAGTTCGTTTCGGTTTTAGTAATCGGAGGCTGGAGTAGACTGCACATATTCTAATAATCAACTAACTCGGAGTGAGAAAGTCAATTGGAAGTCGTGGGTATCTCCGTGTAAACTGGAGATAGTTTTCTTTTGAGGAGAAACCCGAATGGCTTGGGAAGGTTGTGCATTGCATCACTGGGGTCCATGATGTCATCTTCATTGTCGCATCAACATTGTGATTCTGATAGCATATGTATTGACCCAAGTTTGGCTAAAGTTGTTGTGGAGGGCTTCTTTCTTTTCACCCTTTTTCATAAATTTGTTTTAATACTTCAACCCCTTCATATACTTACCAAAGACGTCATTACTAACACCTTGTTGTGGATTGTTTCCCAGTGTTAGCTCAATCTTAGTCGGCATTTTCCTTATACACATTCATCTCCAATTTTCATTACCCTAAGGACTGTTATTTCTAAACTATGGAGTTGTCCTGAGTAGATCCTCCGGATTCTGGTTGGATTTACGACAAATTACCTAACCTTACCACTTATGGACTTCGTATCTTCGTTGAAATAAGATGTTGTTTGGTATGAGATCGTAACCAATAAAACCTTTTCAGAAGAGTATCATGCACTTTGAGATGATAAATCCACTTTTTATTTTCAAAATCACATTTTAACATACATTTTCTCCCCGTATTTTTAATACTAATTCACTTTAGTTTTTGAAATACTTTATGATTTATTTGTCTGAATTACCAGGGGGAAAACGTTTACTTAGCATGATTACATGGAACATTAACTGCTCCCCCTCGATTTTACATATGTCTTGACACATAATAAAAACAATGATACCAAGTTGTACAATGAATATATAAATTGAGGTGTTAGCATTATTGAGCACATTAATTTGAAAGATTATTATTGGTCATCGATGTCATTGAAGAATTCTTGAAAAATTGTGCTCAACCACCTAATCATCTTATAACAATCAATCTACTTAATAATCATTATTATTCCTTAGATGTTATTAAGACCTTTTATAATGTGTTGAATACATATGATTTGTCATGTTATGATGTATCCAACAATCATTAAAACATTGTTTTGCAGAAAAAACTCCCCCTCCAACATTGACTCATTTAAAAAAAATGACACCAAATGTAGAATAATTGTCTTGAAGAACAATATGAGGACTGGAGTGTTGAACATATAATTTTGAAAGATTTTGAATCGTCATTGAGAAATTCTTGAAAAATTGTGTTCAACTTTTTAAAAAACCAAATGTTAGAAGACTTCTCTTCTAACGCTAAGGATAAACGCACTTATGCGTACACTCTCCTTTGTCATTCGGGTCTGAGTTACAATCTGAGAGTAATTACAAGTCATCAAGAAAAATTAGAATTGACATGTTTTGAAAACTTTTGAAACTCTTGTTCGAACTTCATTTACATGCCAGTGTCGATGTTAATCAACATTTCTAGGTACGTAAATGTTATCGATCCCAAGAGACATGTCGAGAAGAATATTTTTTTTTGAAACATTTTCTGATTTGTTTATTTTGTATTTTCTTTTTGAAATTTTATATTTTTGTATTTGGTTTTATAAAAAATATTTACATGTTGACCTCAGCATTGTTATGTGATGGTGAAATAGTAATTCCAACTCTTGTCGTGATGTAGCTGTCTTGTCTGCTGGAGGAACATTTTTGGAACCAGTTTTGAACTTGACAGTTCATTGCTGTTGTCGTGAATTCCGAGTTCTGAACTATTATGATCAGAAGTCATTGCTTATGCATCAGATGAAAATTCCTTGAAGCCCTGGTTTCTCAAATATCAGTCTTTTCAGCAACCAAACTCGGAGTCCTTCCTTTGTAGGATTTAAAGATGTACCTGCATGTATGTTAAGTGTACCTGCACTGACATCAAGAGTTTGTTTGCATTCATATTGGTTAGTGATATCATCATTTGAACCATTTTGGGGTTCACTATCAACCTTGGTTGTGCTAGATGTGAATATCTTTCCAGTAGGAACCCACCTAAGACCAACTGTCTTGAAAATTTTACTCGTCGGTTTCCACCTAAGACAAGATCTAGGAGTCATTGTTTTCTCATGCACAACGGAAGTCTTTTTGATTGAAGACCTATGTCTTTTTGGGATCTGTCTTTCTGGTTTCTTTGCAACTCTTATTTGCTCTACGGGTTTGTATCTCATTGTCTTATTGGATGGAACCTTAGCACGTGAGTTGACTTCATTCAGGAATTTTGTTACACAAGAATCATGATTGGCATTAAAGACACATTTCTGACATGTTGAGCAAACAAAATGTTTGGAGTCAGAAAAACTTCTAGAATTCCTAGAGTGTTCTGCTATGGGCACAGTCTTTGTCGTGACGCAACTACTCTTAGATGCAGGCCAATTCCTAGACTTTTGGTTATTGATCCTAGGTTTTGGTTTGCTACCATTTGCTGTGCTTTGTGATCTAGCAGAAGGCATCACACTAGGTTCTGAATTCCTACTGCTTTCTTGTGTCTTTTTCTTAGCTTCCTCTAGGTAGTGATTATGAACCATGTCATTTGAGCTATACCTAGATGAGCCAGGTGCAATCATGTGATGAGGTTTTGCAACAGCAGATTCTCTTTCCTTAGGCAAATAATGTGTAGTGACTGGTTTTGACAAATCGTTATTGACATCAACTCGGGAGGCAAACCGTTGCTTTGAAAATCTAGGTCGTTCAGACTTAAACGCAGTCGGTTGTCTAACAACTGATTGGTTTCTACATGGTTGTAAAGCCGGTTTCCCTAAGATTGACGATTTTGCAAACTTAGTATTCACACTATTTCCTGTTAATTTCCTTAACTCATTTTTTAATGCTGCAATTGCAAACCCTTTTTCCTGAAGTTGAGCTTTGAATTTATCATTATTTGCAATCAAAGAAATTGTGTGTTCTATGTTCTTAGCTCTCGTTGTCTTAATAGAATCATACAGTTCTTTGTAATGCCTTTTCAAAGTCTCATTTTCTTTAAGTAACTTAGCCACTTTATGTTCCAATTCGATGTTTATTGTTTCAATTACATCCATGTCATGTTTAACCTTGGCTTCATTACTTTTTACTTTCGAAAATTGACCATGTTGCCCTTCTTTTAAAGCTTGATTTTGATATTTAAGTTCAAGATTAACACAATGTGCTTCCATTCTTAAAAAATCTTTTTGAAATTGGGCAACGGTCTTTTTAAGACGAATATTTTCAGATTCAAGAGATTGATTTGAGAGTTCAGTCGTCTGGTTATCAATTAATGTAGCAGGCAAAGGACATGTGTCATGACATTGTTCAGCATTCTGGTCAACCTCTCCTTTATTATTGAATTCGGGTTGCTTAGTATGCTGTTGTCCTATAGCAAAGACATTGATTTTAGCAGTCATTTGTACCTCAGCCATTGGCTCTTCATCATATTGGGTCGGATATTCTGATCACTCAGCATGTGGCATTCCATTTCCCTGATCTGCTGCTTGTATCTTGCTCTTTTAATGTTGTCCCACTGCTTTTTGTATCAACCAAACTAGCATCCAATGCTTTACTCGAATCAAACTTATCCTCTATTATATGAATCTATCTTTCATTCACCCTTGTATCATACTCTCTTTTATGCAGTGATCTTTCATCAATCGACTTCTTAACTGATTCCATGTGTTGGATCAGTGTATCCCACGGGGAATTATGGGAATTGAGGTTGAGTGTATTGATAGAAAGTGTTGCGTGTCATTACAACAAATTCATCATCCATATACATCCGTGACTTGATGAACATCTGAAACTATGTCTCGAGTACTTTAAAAGAAGCCATGGATCCAATCTCTTGAAATTCTTCTTTGTCAAGTTGTTTTTCTAATTGATCCACATTTAGTAACATTGTTCCTATAAAAGTTTCAACATCTTGACCAAAGAGTGTTGCAAATGCACGTTTGAATCCAGACTCGGTTCGAGTTCCTTTTTTATTTGTAGTGTGAAGAAGATTGTAGGTGTAATAATAAGTATGTCGAAAAGATACCATGCAACTCTTTTTTGCTTTATCTTGAATTTGTTGCATTTGTTGTTCTTCCGAATTCAAACACAAAGATAAAGTATCTTTCGTTTCCATTGTACCGTGAATTATGAAGTGAAAATGATTTGTAGGATCTTAAGATGATAAAGTTGTGTTGTGGTTTTGTTTTGATGTTACATGTTCGATTTACAATTTGTTTAACCAAATCTAGTACAATTTTGTAACAAATACAGTAAACAAAAATCGGTGTAAAGCAAAATTCTGGTAATAACCAGGGGTTCTAATAGCGGCGCAATAGCGCGCTATAGCGGCGATTAGCGCGAGGGCGTGGCCTCACGTTTACGAATCAGGCCAAGGCGGCATCTTGAGGCGTGGCGTGCAATAAGGCGCCATATAGCGCGCTATAGCGCGCTATAGCGTGAGTTTTTTTGAAGCTTTAAAAAATTTCATGAATTTGAGCTTATTTACAAGTATTTATGCTTTGGGTTGTATGAGATTCGGGCTTAGTAACCCCGTTTACTCAATTTTATTCCAAGTAGGCAAACTAATATTGACACTCTATAAATATTTTTTTGCCGCCATGGAGTCACGCCTTTAAAAGCTAAGACGCAACGCCTCACGCTAAAGTTGAGGCTCGGCTTTCTTGATGTTACATGTTCGATTTACAAATTTGATTAAACAAATCCGGTACCAAATTTGGTAACAAATTCGGTAACAAAATCGGTAAAGCAAATTCGGTAATAAACTCGGTAACAAACTCGGTAAGATATCGGATAGAGCAAACTCGGAAGGTTTCTCGGACAAAGCAAAACTCGGTAGTTATTCTCGGACAAGTCGTCGTAGCAAATTCGACAAGTTACAAATGGAAATTATCTAACAAATTTGCCTATTACAAAATTCGATAATAACTCTCCTAACACAAAACTCGATAAAACCGAAGATTTGTATATCTATTACAACCTTTATGCTAACTTCCGAGAATGAAATGAAATCCTAAAACACACTTTTCGATAAAACCGAAAAATGTGTGCACTATTACAACTCTTATGCGAATTACCGAGAATGAACTGATGTACTTTTATACTTAATATCAAACTCGGTAGTAGTAGAACTCGGTATACTTTTTTCTCAAACAGTGCGTCACCAAACAAACCAACAAAACAAAAAAAACTAACCGAATTATTTCCTTAAAAAATCGATTTGTCCTTTTTCTTAACAAACTCGGATGATACTATTTTTTCGGTAGAATTTGTTTTCAAACTCGGTATATATTTTTTTCACTTAATAACGAACCGAATTTTATAAAAACAACAAAAATGAAAGATTAATACCTCCTAAACTTTAAACAAGATTAAACCTTGAGTAGTTAGGAAGATCAAAACTCACTTTTGTAAGTTTTATAGAATTTCGATCAAAGAAAAAAATATATAAAAAAACACGAACACAACTAAAGATTATCCCCTTGGCGATTGATACCAAATGTCGGTTGCCCGAAACCACTTTCACTTCATAATATGAACAAGAAATTAAGGAAGAGATGTGAAGAAATATAGAGAGAGAAAGTAGAGAGAGAGAGTAGAGAGAATATGGAAGATTACTTGCACAAATGAAAAATACAAATGACCAACACCCTCTCCAAGAGTGGAGAGGGGTATTTATACTTTCTTACTAACCTAGGGTGACGCCTAGGTGTAGTGTTGTTGGGTCGGCTCGGGTTTTTTTTGGCTTTAGCCCGCAACGTATACAATATTAGTTTAAATCACGAGCCCGACTCCCTTTCTAGCCAAATACAATGACTAATAAATAAAGACCGAGTTTCCTTGTTCCACTTAATATTTTGAGGCTAACACCAGGTATGGCATCTGTATGAGTACATGTCCACTAAATCAATGCTCGGGTGTTCCAGGTAGGGCATCTGTATGAGCACATGTCCGTCATTTTTGTTAGAGCATCGGTTTTATGAACTTAGTGTAATCGTAATCACTCTTTTGGATATTGCATACTAGGCAATACACACGTTTAAACTCTTTGATTTCCAACATTCATACTTACATTTTTGTGACTATTATAAGGGTTGAAATGGTCATACACACTTTACAAATCTTTGATTTCTAACATTCATACTTACATTTTTGTGACTATTATAAGGGTTGAAATGGTCATACACACTTTATAAATCTTTGATTTCCAACATTCATACTTACATTTTGTGACTATTATAAGGGTTGAAATGGTCATACACACTTTACAAATCTTTGATTTCCAACATTCATACTTACATTTTTGGTGACTATTATAAGGATTGAAATGGTTGTACACACTTTATAAACCTTTGATATCAACATGTATACTTACAAAAACCTATGAACTCACCAACATTATGTTGACACTTTTAAACATATTTTTCTCAGGTGAATTAGATGCTTGGCTTACTTGATGTGCATTGGAGTCCAAACATTTCAAGATTTCTTTTCAAACGACTCATTTAGAGGTCGTTCTCTCATGTCTTGTGCAATGATATTATGAAGTAACGCTCCTGGACCCTTATTCCGCTGCGACCCAATTTGGGGGTGTTACAGGGTGGGTTTTGACTGTTTTTGATGTCTTTGTGTTTTTTGTGCATTTTACCGATCCTCCTTTCTTTTTTGCGCAGTTATGGGTATTCACGATTTTCTCTACTTGCCTGAGTGGACTGGTGCTGAAGTTCAAGAGGAGCCCCACCATGATATCTGACCAACCCTTCAGAGGCTTCCATTTTACTGTACTTCCTTTGCTGCTGATGCTGTTGTCCTGGGTCCCACTCCGGAGGATCTTGCTGCTAGCAATCCTAGTGCTAAGGTTATTGCGAAGGCTGAAGCTTCACAGAAGCGAAAAGCCTCTACTTCTGGTGCTGCTTCAGGCCATGTTGCTAAGCGTACCAGGTCTGTTGTGGCACAATCATCCGGTAGTACTACCCGTCCCAATTTGTTTGCTGATGATTCTGGTGCAGAAAGTAGTGATGATGATGATGCCTGCTATGAGATTCTGATAGTTACTGCCATTCGTTCTGCTGTTGTGATTCCTCCTTCAGGGAACCAGAGTGGTTCACGACAAACAAACATTAATCCCAAATAAATTAACATTCACGTTTTTTATTGATTTTGTAAAATCCCGCGATGACACAATTCTTTTCTCGGTTTTTAATCATGACCTTGTAAATTCCGTTGTGAACGTTTTTATTTGCTTTCTTTTTACCCACAACTTCAATCACAACAC
This sequence comes from Tanacetum coccineum, assembly GCA_026074375.1. Lineage (NCBI taxonomy): Eukaryota > Viridiplantae > Streptophyta > Magnoliopsida > Asterales > Asteraceae > Tanacetum > Tanacetum coccineum. The sequence continues at coordinate 125,625 of BQNB010001316.1, read as the reverse complement.
ATCTACTATAAGTTAATAAAATCATTTTCCTCATAATTTTTCAGTAAAATGGAAACGAAAGATACTTTATCTTCATGTTCTAATTCGGAAGAACACAAATGCAACAAATTCAAGACAAAGCAAAAAAGAGTTGCATGGTATCTTTTCGATAACTTCATTCACACCTCAAGCTTCTTTTAAACAACGACTTAAAAGGAACTCGAACCGAGTCTGGATTCAAACGTGCATTTGCGACACTCTTTGGTCAAGATATAGAGACTTTCATAGGCACAATGTTTCCTGGAAGTTTGAACCAACTAGAAAAACAACTTGACAAAGATGATTTTCAAGAGATTGGATCCATGGATGATTTTAAAGTACTCGAGACACAGTTTCAGATGTTCATCAAGTCACGGATGTATATGGATGATGAATATGTTGTAATGACACGCAACTACTTTCTACAATACACTCAACTCGAGATTCCAGAATTCCGTGACACACTGATCCAACACATGGAATCTGTTAAGAAGTCGATTGATGAAAAGAGCAAAGCATAAACAAGATTATGACATCAGGGTGAATGAGAGACAGATTCAGACAACAGAGGGAAAGGTTGATACGAGAAAAGCAGTAGATGCTAGTTTGGTTAACACAGAAAGCATTGGGATAGAATCAAAAGAGCAGGATACAAGCAACAGATCAGGGAATGATGCACATGCTGATGATGCAGATATCAGACCCCATATATGATGAAGAACCAATGGCAGAGGTACAAACGACTGCTGAAATCAATGTATTTGCTACAGGATAACAACATACTAAGCAACCTGAATTCAATAATGAAGGAGAGGTTGACCAGATGGTTGACAATGCCATGTCACATGTCCTTTGCGCTAATGAATGATAACCAGACATCTGAACTCACAAATCAATCCCTCGAATTTGAAAATTTTTTTCTCAAAAAGACTGTTGCCCAATTTCAAAAAGATTTTTCAAGAATGGAAGCACATTGTGTTAATCTTGAACTTAAATATCAAAATCAAGCTTTAAAAGAAGGGCAACATGGTCAATTTTCAAAAGTAAAAAGTAATGAAGCCAAGGTTAAACATAACATAGATGTAATTGAAATAATAAACATCGAATTGGAACATAAAGTGGCTAAATTACTTAAAGAAAATGAGACTTTGAAAAGGCATTACAAAGAAATGTTTGATTCTATCAAGACAACGAGAGCTAAAAACATAGAACACACAAATTCTTTGATTGCAAATAATGATAAATTCAAAGCTCAACTTCAGGAAAAAGGGTTTGCAATTGCAACATTAAAAAATGAGTTAAGGAAATTAACAGGATTATAGTGGAATACTATAGTTTGCAAATATCGTCAATCTTAGGGAAAACGACTTTACAATCCACGTAGAAGAAACGAAACCAAATCAGTGTTAGACAGCCGACTGCGTTTAATGTCTTGAACGACCTAGATTTTTCAAAGCAACGGTTTGCTCCCAATGTTATGTCAATAACGATTTGTCTCAAAATCCAGTCACTACACATTTATTTGCTAAGGAAAGAGAATTGTGTTGCAAAACCTCTTCACAGATTGCACTGCATCCATCTAGGTATAGCTCAAATGACATGGTTCATAAACAATACCTAGAAGAAGCTAGAAAAAGAGACAAGAAAGCAGTAGGGAATTCAGAAACCTAGTGTGATGCCTTGGGTAGATAAAAAAGCAAGGCAATGGTAGCAAAACACAAATCTAGGATCAATAACCAAAAGTCTAGAATTGGCTTGCTTTATAAGAGTAGTTGTGTCACGATAAAGACGGTGACCATAGTAGCAACACTCTAGGAATTCTAGAAGTTTTTCTGACTCCAAACATTTTGTTTGCTCAACATGTCAGAAATGTGTCTTTAATGCAAATCATGATTCTTGTGTAATAATTCTGAACGAAGTCAACTCCAGTGCTTAGGTTCACATCCAATAAGACAAACAAAAAGATACATACCCGTAGAGCAAACAAGTTTTGCATAGAAACCAGAAAGAAGATCCTAAATAAGGACATTAGGTCTTCAATAAAAAAGACTTCCGTTGTGCATGAGAAAATAATGACTCATAGATCTTGTATTAGGTGGAAACCAACGGGTAAAATTTTCAAGACGGTTGGTCTTAGGTGGGTTCCTACTGGAAAGATATTCACCTCTAGCATAACTAAGGTTGACAGTGAACCTACAAATGGTTCAAATGACAATATCACTAACAAGTATGAATGCGAACAAACTCTTGATGTCAGTGCAGGTACTCTTAACTTAAGTGCAGATATATCTTTAAATCCTACAAAGGAAGGACTCCGAGTTTGGTTGCTGAAAGGACTGATATCTGAGAAACCAGGGCTTCAAGGAATTTTCAACTGATGAATAAGCAATGACTTCTGATCATAATAGTTCAGAATTCGGAATTCACGACCACAACAATGAATAGTCAAGTTTAAAGCTGGTTCCAAAAGTTGTTCCTTAAGCAGACAAGACAGCTACATCACGACAAGAGTTGGAATTACTATTTTACCATCACATAACGATGCTGAAGTCAACATGTAAATATTTTTTATAAACTCCAAATACAAAAATATAAAATTTAAAAAGAAAATTTACAAAATCAAAAAATCAAAATGTTTCAAAAAAATATTCTTCTCGCATGCCTATTGGAATGATAACATTTACGTACCTAGGAAATGTGATTATAGTTCAACAGGGCGTGTAATTGAAGTTCGAACAGGGTTTAGTTTCAAATGCTTTCAAAAACTATCATTTCTAATTTTTCTCTATGTCTTGTAAATCACTCTCAGATTTGCAACTCGCGACTTCCGGAAGACAAAGGAGAGTGTTACGCATTAAGTGCGCTTATCCTTAGCTTTAGAAGTGAAGTCTTCTAACATTGGTGTTTCAAAAAAGTTGAACATTTTTTTTCTAAGATTTCCATGACAATTCAAAATCTTGTAAATTATCGTGTTCAACACTCCATCCGCTTATATTGTTTTACAACGACAATTATTCTTACATTTGGTGTCATTTTTTTTAAATGAGTCAATGTTTGAGGGGAGTTTTTTTTTCATTTGAAAACAATTGTTTTAATGATTGTTGGATAACATCTAACATGTCAACTCTTATGTATTCAAACACATTGTAAAAGTCTTTCAATAACATCTATGGAATAATAATGACTATTAAATAGATTGATTGTTATAAGATGATTAGGTGGTTGAGCACAATTTTTCAAGAATTCTTCAATGACAATTCATAATCTTTCAAAATTGTGTGCTCAACAATGCTAACCCTCAATTTTATATTCATTTTACAACTTGGTATCATTGTTTTTGGTGTCAAACATATGTAAAATCGAGGGGGAGCAAGTTAATGTTCCATATAATTCTTCACAAGTATAAAAGTTTTTCCCATGGTTTATTTCCAAGAAAATTTCATCTCTAAGTATTTCAAAAACTAAGTGAATTAGTATTTAAAATAAGGGGAGAAATGTATTTAAAATGTGATCTTGAAAATAATAAGTGATTTTATCGACTCAAAGTGCTTGATACTCTTCGAAAAAGGTTTTATGGTTACGATCTTCATACCTAAAACATCTTATTTCACGACAATTCTTGAAAGTTTATAAGGTGGTAAGGTTAGGTATTTGTCCTATGATCCAACCAGAACTGGGAGGGATCTACCCAAGGACACTCCATTTAGTTAGAAATAGCAGTCCTTAGGTATGATTGGAGATGAATGTGTATAAGGGAAGATTGCCAATAACATTGTGCTATCAACTGAGGATCAATCACAACAAGGTGTTAGTAATGAGGTATTGGTAAGCATTGATGGGTGTTCTGAAGAATAAAAAAGAAATGTATGGATAAAGGGTGAAAAGAAAGGAAGCCCTTCACACTTTAGGCGAAACGGGTCAATACACTATGCTGTCAGAATAACAATGTTGATTGCTGATATGAAGACGACAATCATGGACCAGTGATGCAATTGCAAAAACCTCACAAGCCATGCGGGTTTATCTTAACAGAAACTTGTCTCATTTGTCCGGAGATACAACTGACTTCTAATTTTTTGACTTTCTCACTCGAGATAGTTGATATTGAATAGTAGTCGGCAGTCTGTGCTCCAGCTCAGTTTTCCTAAAACCAAACAAAAAATGCACTAATCGAGTCTGAGCTAAGTCATCCATAATAAATCTCATTAGGATCACTTATCATTTACTAACCACTTTTGAACTCAATTAGTTCACAAGCTTTCGGGGAGATGTGGGGGGAGATTGGGTGTTATTAGTGTTAACATGAGTCTTACGGGGGGGGCGCATTATCTTTGTAATTGTGCACAGAACATCGTTTTTAGTGGGGGGGGATCTTTTGTACTCACAAAGAAGATGGAAAATCCTGCTTAAGCAGCATCAAAAAGCTTCTTGCGTAGGTGACTTGCGAGATTCTATTGAAAAATCGAACTTGTGTCAAACTGGAAAGAAACGATGGTGCAATTCAATGTGAATCAAACTTGTTCCAGGAAATGAATTTACGGCTTAATAAGAAAGATAGTAACTATCTGGTTCACTCTTACCGTGTTGTCTGCTTTGAGACATTCTGGTAATAAGAACTAGCAAGCATGGTAAATTCTAATACATTTGTGTTAGAAGATCCTACACTTTGAGCTGGAAACCCTGTCAAGGAGATTCTTTGAATCTACCTGATCATAGGTACAGTCATTATATTGTAAAACAGTCCTACAAAACCAAAGGTTAATCTAACCAAATACGAATGAATAACAAAGCCATATTCGTCCACACGCTTTATTGCTAACTGTTTTATTTCAGGATACATAAAGATGGAGATGGTGATGCCTCATTCCAGCTGGAGTCGGATTCATTACCACATGCTCATGCTCAAACTACAAAGACATACTATAAGCATCAAGATTCAAGAATCATGAAAGCTCAAGAATTAAAGACAAAGACTTCCGCACAAACTCTGATATACAAGATCTTCCTTCAAAGATATCAAGTCTATCAAGGGAGATTGTTAGCAAGCTTTCAAGATGATGCAAAGTATGAGCATGTTGGTCAAGACACAAGATCGCAAGGTGGCAAAGACGATCAAGACGGAAGGATAAAGATTTAAAGATCTCGGACGAAAAAGACAAAGTCAAAAGACAATGACAAAGGCTAAAGATCAAAGATCACAAAGCATGAAGGAACAAGCCTACAACGTAGACAGAGACAAAGATCACAAGAGCTTATCGACAAAAGCAATCTCATTGATCTCACGAAGGAGTGTCACAATGAACTCACTTCGGGGGAGATTGTTAGCCTCAAATAATGAGTCGAACACGGAAGTTCGTTCATTTAGAATATTAAGTCTCGGTCATTTTAATATGTAACGTTGTAATAGGCTAGAACGGGTAAACGGGCTCATTTAATGTAATCTAAACAGTCACGTGTATCGGGCGAAATCCCAAGTAAACCCGAGCCCGGCCCGTAGAATAACTAAAGGCATGAAAGCCTTTTAGTTGGATACATATACACCTCACCAAGGAAGGTGAGGTGGTTGGTTCATTTGTAACATTCCATTTTGCAAGTAAACTCTCCCAACTTTTATTCTCTCTACTTTCTCTCTCTTATTTCTCTCTCTACATTTCTTCTCATCATCTCCTAGCTTAATTTCTTGTTTCAATGGTGAAGTGAAGGTGATAGTGGGTTACCGACATTTGGTATCAGAGCCTCGGGTGGATAGTGATTGAATTTCGTGGTTTTATAAGCTTAAAAAGCTTATTTCGTGGCTTATTGGTAGAATAAGCACACGAAGTTGTGGTTTGGTTAAGTTTTTGGATGAATATCTTGTACTTTCGGGCTTATTGTTCTTCCTAGCTTCTTTCTTAGCAAATTCGTAGCTTGAATCTCATTTCTTTTGTTTTAATTTTGTTTTTCTAGCTTGCGTTTTGGTCTAGAAAGTTGTTGTTAAATCACAAAAGGCTTGTACTTTCTTGTTTAGAATCCTTGTAATAGCTTATTTAGGTTAGTGATTTGCTTATTTCATAAGCTAGTTGGGAGATTTGGGCTTATTCGCAAGTTTGAAGGATTTTTTCTTCATTGCGTTTTGTAAAAAACGTGATTGCGTTTTGTGGTGAAGACAAAATAGTACCGTACCTGAAAACGACTATTGATAATGACATTTTGTACTTGTTGCGTTTTGTGAATTTCAGCAGGTTGCGTTTTGTGAAGAAAGATTGCGTTTTGTCAAGATTTGATTGCGGTTTGTGCTCCAAAACATTGCGTTTTGTTGGAACTTGCGTTTTGCAAGTGATTGAAGACCATTATAGCTTGCAAACAAAACAAAACTCTGCCAAAATTTTCTAAATGTTGCGTTTTGTGAAGAAAATCGCATTGCGTTTTGTGAAATAAAGTTGCGTTTTGTGGAAAAATCTTGCGGTTTGTCAAAATTCAAGGATTACGTTTTGTCCGAATTTCTTATTGCGTTTTGTCCGAGAACAATTATTGCAGTTTGTCTAAAAGTAATAGTAGCCTGCGTTTTGTCAAGACATCTTTGCGTTTTGTCTAAATAAGACTGCGTTTTGCCCATTGAAAACCCTTGTTTTGAAAACCTAATTTCTCGAAAATTTTCTAAAGGTCGATCCGCGCATCAGGTGGTATTTGACCGAATTTGGGAATCTATTAATCATTGTCTAATCAAAACATAACATCAAGACAAATAAACTTGAAGGACTTTGGACTTTAATTCGGACTACGAGGACAATTAATCAACAACAACAAACATAATCAACAAACCTTAATCCAAATCAATTAACATTCACGGTTTTCTATTGGTTTTGTAAAATCCCGCGAAAGACACAATTCTTTTCTCGGTTTTAATCATAGACTTGTAAAATCCCGTGAACGTTTATTGCTTTCTTTTTACCACAACTTCAATCACAACAAATCCACTTAAGATCCTACAAATCATTTTCACTTCATAATTCACGGTACAATGGAAACGAAAGATACTTTATCTTCGTGTTCGAATTCGGAAGAACAACAAATGCAACAAATTCAAGATAAAGCAAAAAAGAGTTGCATGGTATCTTTTCGACAACTTCATTCACACCTCAAGCTTCTTTCACACGACAAATTAAAAGGAACTCGAACCGAGTCTGGATTTCAAAACGTGCATTGCAACACTCTTTGTGACCCGATGTTAAACGTTTTTAATAGCACAATGTCCTAAATGTGATCAATTAGAAAAGCAACTTGACAAAGAAGAATTTCAAGAGATTAGATCCATGGCTTCTTTTAAAGTACTCGAGAAAGAGTTTCAGATGTTCATCAAGTCACGGATGTATTTGGATGATGAATTTGTTGTAAATTCCCACGCAACTAATATTTACAAAATACTCAACTACTCGATTCCAGAATACTGTTACACTGATCCAACACGTGGAATCAGTTAAGAAGTCGATTGATGAAATGAGGAACTTAAACAAAAGAGAGTAAGATACAATGGTAATGAAAGACAGAATTCAGATAACTGAGGAAAGGTTGATACGCAAAGCATTGGATGCTAGTTTGGTTTAACACAGAAAGCAATGAGACAGAAACAAAAGAGCAAGGAAACAAGCATCAGATAAAGGAATGATTACACATAGATGATGATGATGCATATATCAATCCTCATATAAGGATAAGAGCCAATGGCTTGAGGTACAAATTACTGCTGAAGATAAATGTATTATGCTACAAGGACAACAACATATTGAGCAACCTGAATTCAATAATGAAGGAGAGGATTGACCAGAATGCTGAACAATGTCATGACACATGTCCTTTGCCTGCTAAAATTAACAAATAAAAGACAACTAACTCACAAATCAATCCTCGAATTTGAAAAATATTTGTCTTAAAAGACAGTTGCCCAATTTCAAAAAGATTTTTCAAAAATTGAAGCACATTGTGTTAATCTTGAACTTAAATACCAAAATCAAGTTTTAAAAGAAGGGCAACAAGGTCAATTTTTGAATGTAAAAAAGTAATGAAGTCAAGGTTAAAAATGACATAGATGCAATTGAAACAATACACATCGAACTAGAACATAAGGTGGCAAAATTACTTAAGGAAAATTAGACTTTGAAAAGGCATTACAAAGAAATGTTTGATTCTATCAAGACAACGAGAGCTAAGAACATAGAACACACAACTTCTTTGATTGTAAATAATGATAAATTCAAAGCTCAACTTCAGAAAAAGGGGTTTGCAATTGCAGCATTAAAAAATGAGTTAATTAATTAACAGGACATTAGTGTGAATACTGAAGTTATGTCAAAATCGTCAATCTTAGGTAAACCGCTTTAACAACTACCGTATAACCAATCAGTTTTAGAAACCGACTGCGTTTAAGTCTGAACAGACCTAGAATTTTCAAAGCAACGTTTTGCCTCAAAGTTGATGACAATAATGATTTGTCAAAACCAGGTCACTACACATTAATTGCCAAGGAAAGAGAAACTGCTGTTGCTAAACCTCATCACATGATTGCAACCTGGCACCTCTATGTAAAAACTCAAATGAACTATGGTTCATAATCACTACCTAAGGATCGACGAACAGGGCACAAGAAAGCAAGTAGGAATTTAGAACCTAGTGTGATACCTATTTGCTAGATCACAAGCACTGCTAAATTAAGCAAACCAAAACCTAGTATCAATACCAAAGTCTCTGGAATTAGGCCTGCATCTAAGATTAGTTGTAATCACGACAAAGACTGTGCCCATAGCAGAACACTCTAGAATTCTAGTAGTTTCACTGACTCCAAACATGTTTTGTTTGCTCAACATGTACAGAAATGAGTCTTTAATGCCAATCATGACAATCTTAGTGTTAACAAAATTCTGAATGAAGTCAACTCACGTGCTAATGTTCCAGTCTATAAGAAAACAAAAAGAAACATACCATGAGAGCAAATAAGTGTTGCAAAGAAACCAGAAAGACAGATCCCAAAAAGACATAGGTCTTCAATAAAAAAGACTTTCGTTGTCCATGAGAAAACAATGACTCATAGATCTTGTCTTAGGTGGAAACCAACGGGTAAAATTTTCACAACAGTTGGTCTTGGGTGGGTTCCTACTGGAAAGATATTCACATCTAGCACAACCAAGGTTGACAGTGAACCCCAAAATGGTTCAAATGACGATATCACTAACCAATATGAATACAAACAAACTCTGATGTCATTGAATGTACACTAACATACTGCTGATAAATCTTTAAAATCCTACAAAGGAAGGACCCGAGGTTGGTTGCTGAAAAGATTGTTATCTGAAAACAGGGCTTTAATGATATTCATCTGATGAATAAGCAAAGACTTCTATCATAACAGTTCAGAACTCGGAATTCACGACCACAACAATGAACCGTCAAGTTTCCAATGGTGAGCTAGTACCCAAAGTTGTTCCTCCACAGTCAAAACAACTACACACGCAAGGTTGGAATTACTATTCCACAATCACATAACAATGCTGAGGTCAACATGTATATATATTTTTTTTTTAAATATACAAAAAATTAAAATTCAAAAAGAAAATACAAAAAAAAAAATAAATCAGAAAATGTTTCAAACAATTCATCTCGACATGTCTCTTGGAATCGATAAGCATTTACGTACCTAAAAATGGTTGATTAATATCGAAACGGCGAGAAATGAAGTTCGCTCATAAGTTTCAAATGTTTCAAAACATGTCATTTCCTAATTTTTTTATGACTTGAAAGACACTCTCAATTGCAACACGGTCCCAAACGACAAAGAAATTGTACCATAAGTGCGCTTAGCCTTAGCGATAGAAGATATAGTCATCTAACATTTGGTTTATCAAAAAGTTGAACATAATTTTCAGATTTCTCAATGACGATTCAAAATCTTTCAAAATTTGTGTGTTCAACATCCTTCCCTCATATTTGTTCTCAAAGACAAGAAATTCTACATGTGGTGTGCATTTTTTTAATGAGTCAATGTTTTGAGGGGTAGCTTTTCGCGAAAAACAATGTTTCAATGTTGTTGGATACATCATAACATGACAATTCTTTATGATTCAACACATTATAAAGGTCTTAATAACCAACTACGAAATAATAATTACTAATAAATAGATGATTGTTAAAAGATAGATAAGAGGTTTTGAGCATAATTTTTCAAGATTCTTCGATGACAATTACTAATCTTTCAAATTGTGTGCATCACAAGCTAACCCTTATTTAATATTCATTGTACACTTGGTATCATTGTTTTGTTGTCAAACATATGTAAAATCGAGGTGGAGCAAAGATTAATGTTTCATGTAATATTATGCTATGGTAAATTTTTCCCCATGGTATTTCAAGACAAATATAATCACAAAGTATTTCAAAACTAAGCGAATTAGTATTTAAAATAATGGGAGTAAATTGTATTTAAAATGTGATCTTTAAAATAATAAGTGATCTTATCGACTCAAAGTGCTGGATACTCTTTGAAAAAGGTTTTATGGTTACGATCTCAAATCCTACAACATTTATTTCACGACGATTCTGAAGTCATAAGGTGGTAAGGTAGTTATTTGTCCTATGATTCCAACCAAAACCGAGGGATCCTACCAAGGACACTCCATGTACAATAGCAGTCCTTAGGTATGATTGGAGATGAATGTGTATAAGGGAAGAATGCCGACTAAGATTGAGCTAACACTAGAACAATCACAACAAGGTGTTAGTAATGACGTCTTGGTAAGCATTGAAGGGGTTGAAGAATTAAAAAGAAATGTATGGATAAAGGGTGAAAAGAAAGAAGCCCTCCACACAACTTAGGCAGAAACCGGGTCAATACATATGCTGTCGAGAATCACAATGTTGAATGCAGACATTTGAAGACACATCATAGACCCTGTGGAATCAATGCACAACCCTTTCCCAACCATTCCGGGTTTCTCTCAAAAGAACTGGCTTATTTGTCACGCATACACACACTTCAATTGACTTTCTCACTCTGGTTTAGTTTATATTGAATAGTGTCCAGTCTGCTCGCATCTCCGATTACTAAACCAAACGCACTTAACCGGAGTCTAACCAAGAATCCCTAATAAATCTCATTAGGACACATTCCATTTCTAACACTTGTTGAACACCAATAATTCACAACTGTTACCAATATTCCTTACTATTATATCCTTGTGCTTGTGCCAGAACACACTAGTGATACTTATGTACTCACAATGAAGATGGAAATCCTGCTTGAGCTAACATCAAACAAGCTCCTTGGTAGGTGACTTGCGAATTCTATATGAATTAAACTTTGTCAACTGGACAGAAACGATGATGCGGATTCTAAATGTGAATCAAACTTGTTCTAGTAAATGAATTGACGACTCAATCAGAAAGATAGTAACTATCTAATTCACTCTTACCATGTTGTCTGCTTTGAGACGTTCCAGTAATGAGAACAAGCAAGCATGGTAAATCTAATACATTTGTGAAGATCCTACGCTTTGAGCTAGAAACCCTGTCAAGGAGATTCTTTGAAATACCTGATCACAGGTATAATAATTATATTTGTAAAATGGTCTTACAAAACTGATGATAATCTAACCAAATCCGACGAATAACAATGTCAAATATTCGTCCACACGCTTTATAGTTTAAACTGAAATTTAATTCCAGGATACAAAAGATGTGGCTATTGTTGATGTCTCCTACAGCTAGAGTCAGAGTCCAATACCACAAGCTCATGCTCAACACAAAGACATACTTATAAGCATCAAGATTCATAGAATCATAAAAGCTCAAGAATTAAAAGACAAAGACTCCCACAAACTCTGATAAACAAAGATCATCCTTCAAAGACATCAAGTCAATCAAGGTAGATAAGTTTAGCAAGATTACAAGATGATGCAAAGTATAACATGTTGGTCAAGACACACGATCTCAAGGTGGGCAAAGACATTCAAGACGGAAGTAATAAGATTTAAAGATCTCGAAGGAAAAAGACAAAGTCAAAAGACAATGACAAAGGCTAAAGATCAAAGATCACAAAGCATGAAGGGACAAGCCTACAATGTAGACAGAGACAAAGATCACAAGAGCTTAACGACAAAATCAATCTCATTTATCTCACGAAGGAGTGTCACAATAAACTCACTTCTGGGGAGATTGTTAGCCTCAAAATATTGAGTCGAACAAGGAAGTTCGTTCATTAATTATATTAGGTCTCGGTCATTAATTAATTATACGTTGTAATAGGCTAGACGGGTAAACGAGCTCTTTATGTAATCTAATCGGTCACGTGTATCGGGCGAAAGCCCAAGTAATCCCAAGCTCGGCCCGTAGAAACACCAAGGCATGAAAGCCTCTTGGTTTTAACTATAAATACCCCTCTCCAAGGAAGGAGAGGGTGTTGGTCTCATTTGTAATTTTTACTCTTGTAATCAACCATCTCATTTTCTCTCTTATTTCTCTCTCTACATTTATTCTCATCATCTCCTAGCTTAATTTCTTATTTCAATGGTGAAGTGAAGGTGATAGTGGGTTACCTACATTGTTGTTATGCATTGTTAATCCAACCTAAAAACGTTTTCAAACACATGCATATTGATCTCATGAACAAATTTCGAGATACATAACTCATATGTATTTTTTGACTTGTTTGGATGAGAAAAAATCAAATTAAGGAGCCAAGGTCGAGTTAATCATTACTCCATATTTGTTACATCTAGACACACACTAGAAGCGATGTGCATAACCAACTACAAGTGAAACGATAATAAAATGTGATTTCGCTTTTTTGTTTTAGGAAATCATGCCTCGTAAGTCATCCAAAGATCATAAAAATACAAGAGCCTACATACCAATGATATCACATGAATACCGTACACCTATAAAAGAAAAACTAAGAGACCTTGAAAGTCATTACATTCATGAGGGTCGGGTGGTTTTTGACAACTTTGCGGATCTAAACTATGTTCGATCTTTGTTCCATTTTGTCGAGTTTGAGTGTCTCCTTGAAATAAATGAACAAATTTGTCCTCGCTTCATTCTCGAGTTTTATAGTCAATATCGAGTCAGTTATTCTGACGAAGGTCAAATGTTTATCGAGTTTGTTATTCAAAATCAATTCTTTTCTTACTCTCTTGAAGAATTTGCTCTAATTCTTGATGTACCTTGTGAAGGTGCGTGTGTCTTTACCGATAGATGGAGACTTGATGAGTTGGCATATGGTATCCCTTCGGATGGTCCATATCAAACCAACCTTCCTTCCATTGAGGACATCATTTCGTCTATTCGAATTGATCGAGATGGTCAAGTCCGTCGCATCCGTCATGAGGAAGAGATTGATGTTCTTGAATATCAAGTTCTAACTCGTGAAATTGAGCCAACCCTGAAGCCTTTAGAAGAAATTATCCGGGAAAATGTCTTTTGTCTGGGGGGTAATCGGGATCATGTTCCTGCATGTCTTTGTTATATGCTTTATTGTGTCGTACACTCCGAAAGATTCAACCTTGCCTATTTCATGGCAAAACGAATGGAGTGGGTTACTAAACAAAAGAGGTTAATTCTACCCTATGGTATGTTATTAACTCGTTTGTTTAAATTCATCGTTAGGGAAAATCCCAAATTGGAAAATGAGTCCTATGTCTTGTACGATCGTGTCATGAATCCTCTTGCCGCTCAATTAGAGCGAAAGCCCAGAAGGGATCGTGGCACGAGAAGAGGTCGTCATTCCACTTCTTCTTCTTCCACCTTCGATCAACCATCCTCATCTCATCTCAACGATGATGATGATGATGGGAATGACGAAGGGACCTCGCGTGCAAGCACTCCTTCCCTCATTCGTTATGTCAATTCTTTAACCAATCAAGTTTCTCAAGTCTTTCAAAACCCACCTAACATTAACCCTCACCTTGAACCATTTTACACCCGCCAAACCGAAATCATCAACCGTCAAGTAAAATTACGAGATGAGCATCGTGGTGGAGTAAGGTCAATTGGAAAAAGTCTTAGAAGGTTGTGGAGAAACATAAAGAAGTGAGCAATGAGGGAAATTGCTTTATGAAATTATTATCTATATTATTTACTAATATATTATGATTAGGTGTTTAAACTTATGCCACTTGTTAGTAACTTAGTACTTAGTATGGGCAACTTAGCTTGCCATGGATGATCTTTCAATTTTATCATCCTAAACCAATGCTTGCATGCACCTTGATAAACTTTTGCTATATGTATATGATATTATGCATGCTTATCTTTTGATCAAATTTGCCTACTTATGCTTCCCTCATAGAACTCAATATAATTGATATTGTGAGGTTAGATAATAAGTATTAGATGATTCATGATGAGATAGGATTGACTGAAAAGGGAAATTTAGAAAATTTTAAATACAAGCATATCAGGAAATTCTGGAAAAAGTTTTCTGTCTCCAAAAAATGCCCCCCTAAAATACTGGGCGGCCCCCTAATATATATGGGACCGCCGGGTATTTAAGGGACCGCCATCAGAGGTCACAGATTCTTCTGTTATGACCTTCTGAATTTTTATGCAGTTGACCACTATCCCATCTAGGCACAACTATAATTTCTGCATTTTAACAAACACCTTTTGGAATCTAAAACTTTAAACCCCATGCCTTACTTCTTCAATCCATCTCTTCCAACTTAAATTATGAACTCTCTTCTATCATCATCTTCATCACCTCATTCTACCATGAATTCCACCAATGCTTCCTCATCTAATCCTTCCAAGAAAATCAAACTCACCATAATCCCTCCTAGACAATTATTTATCAACATATATAGTGATGAAGATATCACCACCACACCTTCTCTTACAATAACTTTTTCATCTCCAACTCCTCCAAATGCACCATCAAAAACCACATCCATTAATCAAACATCATCAAGTCAAGAGAACACATCTTCTTCTTTCCACTCAAAACTTCAAATCTCACCACCATCTTCACATGAACCAAATTATCCTCCTCACTTGAACCCTTTGCTTGACAACATTTCAGATGTTCCTCCTAGACCTCTAAATCCTCAACCACTTTAAAGTCATCCTTCCTTGGATATCACACTTTCTTTGTCCTCAATCACTCCTCTTGATCACACTCATGACACTACATCACCACCATAACCTCAACCACCTATCATGGGCCATCCTCTTTTCAATAACTATCATGACTATCATGGGTCAACTTGCATATGTTGTTCTCACAACTGAAACCTTTTCTTTACCCTAAGAGATGAGAGATAACATCAAGTTTTTGCTCATCTAGAATATCTTCCACTTACCGCAATCACCTCACACTTTCCACCTCCACCTGAAAAATCTCTAAGTGTTTTCATAAACATGTCACCCCAAACCTTTTGTTAAAAAAAGTCATTCTCTATGAATCATGAATCATTTAAAGACTTATGTAGTATACATTTCTCTTTATCTTGTATTAGCTCTAGTTTTATTTATTTGAATGTATTATTGGATGGCTAGTGTATGAGTTCTTGTTGGTTAATGAAACTCGCTTTTGTTAAATTGAATACAATGTGTTAACTGAAAGATATTTAACTTCACTTGTTCTACTAACCTTTTTTTAGTAGCAAACAATTTTCGTACGATCGATCCCTTGGTGACCCGAACAAGGGGGAGCGTACATCAAGGGGAGATCTTGATATCGACGATCTCTTCTTCCTTCAACAACCTCGACATCATTCTTTTTTGAATTCACAAAAGGGGGAGAAATGGAACATAACTCTTTTAATAATTTTGACATCTTTAATTATTTAAAATGAGTTATATTTTAGTCATCATAAAAAAGGGGCATATTGTTAATACAAATAAAAGCCTAAAAAACGTTATTTATTATTTTCGACCTCTCAACGTTTTTGATAATTAACAGAAATGTAAAAACGTTTACAAAAAAAAAAAACGTTTACAAATATATTAAATTTAATTTTTTATTTCTATAGATTAGTGATCACTTGAGGTATGACAAACAAAATAATTAAGCATGATTAGTGATTCAAGAAAATATTTTTCTCTAATCTCACTTTTAATGTCTACAAAATATGTTTTTCAAAATACTTTACAAAATATTTTCTAATTCAAATAAAAAGTATTAATTAAAAACTTAAAATTTGAGAATTCAAAATTTACCCCCAAAATGGAAGCTTCTACACAGATACAAACTTTCACCCACAAAAAGACAAAAAGGGAGGCGGATTCTAGGCGCGGCCCCCTTATAGCCTGGCGGCCCCTTATATATTAGGGACCGACCCCAGAGAGCCGTTGAGATTCCCTGCCTATAAATACTGCTCCATTCCCAGCAGAAATAATTCCTCTTTGCACAAAAATTTTCAGTCTTTTCTTTCTCTCTCTAAACCTTCTTTCTCTCACTAAAACTCTTGATCACTAACATACTTAGAGATTCTTTGTTTCAAGTGGATCTACTCCTTCATTTTTTTTTTTTTTTTTTTTTTTTTTCATCTCTTCCCTCTCATTAAGTGCAAGAGAAGAACACTCGTATTCATCAAGAAACGAAGTGTTGATTAGTGATCTCTCTTCTCTTCTTCTAAGTACCAAAACTCTATTGTATTTATCGTTGTGTATGTTGTCTGATTTGAGTTTATTTTCTGATATTGTGTAGATCCGATAGGTGTAGATCATGTGAGTGAGTAATATCTTGTGAAGTGGTAGATTGGTCTAAGCTAATAGTTACGACCGACCTATAGCTAGTGTCATAAAAATAACGTAGCACGTGAAAACGGTTTTTCCTCCGCCTAAAGGGATCTTGTTGACCATATGAAAATCTCGAGTAGATAACTCGGAGTGGAGTAGGGCGAAGATGCTTTTGTAGTCGAACCACTATAACAATCTCGGTGTCTTGTTTTGGTCGTTTCTTTCCTTATCACTTTACATTATATAGTTATTATATTTAGTTTTTTGATAGATTAGATATTTCATGTTCATATAGTGAATTGATAACATATAACTACGAAACATTGAACATATAACTCGAATCTATACATTTTTTAAAGTAAACTTTTAAACCGTAGAACAAACGTGTACCCCTTATAGTTTCCACACAAACGTGTCCAAATTGTTCTCTGGTATTTGGACTCTGGGTGCTCAAAGCATATGACCGAAAATCGCTCTCAACTCATCAACTTCGTCAGTAAATTTTTGGGTACCGTCAGATTTGGAAATGATCATATTGCTAAGATAATAGGTTATGGAGACTATCAAATAGGAAATGCTATAATCTCTCGGGTTTATTATGTGGAAGGGTTAGGTCACAGCTTATTTTCCGTATGTCAATTTTGTGATTTTGATCTCGAGGTAGCTTTTCACAAACACACCTATTTCATTCGTGATTGAGACGGTGTTGATCTACTCAAGGGATCTAGAGGTTCAAATTTATGCACATTATCTATGGAAAATTTGTTGCTCTCCTCTCCTATATGTCTCTTGTCTAAGGCCTCAAAGACTAAGTCTTGGTTGTGGTCGAAGATTATCTCATCTAAACTTTGATTATATCACTTCTCTTGCTAAACATGGTCTAGTCTGAGGTCTTCCAAAACTAAAGTATTAGAAGGATCATTTGTGCTCTGCATGTGCTCTTGGTAAAAGCAAGAAACACTCCCACAAACCCAAAGCTGAAGACTCAATTCAAGAAAAACTCTATCTGCTGCATATGGATCTTTGTGGGCCAATGAGGGTTCAAAGTATCAATGGGAGAAAATATATACTGATTATCGTTGATGATTTTTCTCAGTTTACATGGGTGAAACTTCTACATTCAAAGGATGAAGTTCTAGAGTTCGTAATTAAATTCCTAAAAATGATCCAAGTTCGTCTGAACGCAACCGTTTGTAACATCACGACTGATAATGGCACCGAATTCATCAATCATTTTCTGAGGGCTTATCATGAAAAAGTAGGAATCTTACATCAAACATTAGTTGCTCGCTCTTCACAACAGAATAGCGTTGTCGAAAGAAGGAATCATACTTTAGTGGAAGCTGCTTGAACCATGTTGATCTTTTCAAAGGCTCTATTATTTCTTTGGGCGGAGGTAGTCGCGACAGCTTGCTATACACAAAACCGATCATTAATTCGAAAATGTCACAACAAAACACCATAACTTCTCCATGATCGAAAACCTGACTTATCCTATCTTCATGTCTTTGGCGCTCTTTGCTATCCCACTAATGACGGTAAAGATCTTGGTAAGTTAAAACCAAAGGCTGATATTGTAATTTTCGTTGGTTATGCTCCCGCGAAGAAAGCATTCTGAATCTACAACAAAAGGACCCACATGATTATTGAAACTATCCATGTTGATTTTGATGAGTTGACAGTAATGGCTTCTAAACAACTCAGTTTAGGATCCGGGCCTAAAACTTTGACTCCTGGAACAATCAGTCCAGGACTCGTGCCCAACATTCCTTCTTCAACTCCGTCCGTCCCACCAACAAAGAACGACTAGGAAATATTGTTTCAGCTGATGTTTGATGAGTACCTTAATCCTCCACCATGTGTTGATCCTTAAGTTCCAGCAATCATTGCACCAGAACCTGATATTTCAACCAGTATACCTTCCTCAACTACAATTGATCAAGTTGCACCATCTTCAAGTACCTCTCAAACAACTTAAGAAACACCACCCCCAGCTATTCCTCTTGGTGTTAAAGAAGCATACCATGATATTGAAGTTGCACACATGGATAATAATCCATTTGTTGAATTTTTAATTCCAGAACCTAGTACTGAATAATCCTTTACTCAGGTTGTTATTCCAAATCATGTGCATTCAATCAATCAACCAACCGAACACATCAACAAATGGACCAAAGATCACCCGATTGACAATGTTATTGGCGATCCTTCTAGACTGGTTTCCACTCGACAACAACTACAAGATGAAGCTCTATTATGTTATTATGATGCTTTCCTTCCTTCCGTTGAACCTAAGAGTTACAAAGACGCATTAACAGAATCCTGTTAGATTGAAGCCATGCAAGAAGAACTCAACGAGTTTGAACGTCTTGAAGTTTGGGAGCTCGTACCTCGTCCAGATTGTGTAATGGTTATTACCTTGAAGTGGATCTACAAGGTTAAATTATATGAGCTGGGAGGTGTATAGAAAAATAAGGCTCGTTTGGTAGCGAGAGGTTATCATCAGGAAAACCATTAACACATCATGTGCATTCAATCAATCAACCAACCGAACACATCAACAAATGGACCAAAGATCACCCGATTGACAATGTTATTGGCGATCCTTCTAGACCGGTTTCCACTCGACAACAACTACAAGATGAAGCTCTATTATGTTATTTTGATGCTTTCCTTCCTTCCGTTGAACCTAAGAGTTACAAAGACGCATTAACAGAATCCTGTTAGATTGAAGCCATGTAATGAAACAAGCTCCACGTGCAATGATGACTTGTTCATCACATTCTGAGTCTGAATCAGCATCTTGTGTACCTGCAGGGTTAGTTGAAGCTTCTTGTGTTCCTGCAGATTGGTTAGCTTTATCACGTTTATAGCCTAAAGTATCAGTCAAATAATCGAGGTCAAAATACCATTCATGACCAAGACCCTGCACATTAGGTTTTTCCTCAAGATACCTCAGATTCATAGTCTCTTCTACCCTTTTATTAGGCACATTATACACCCTGTACGCTTTATTATTTGCAGACTATCCAACAATGTAGCCTTCATCAGCCTTCCCATCAAACTTACCCAAATGATCACTTGTGTTTAGAATGGTCACATGACACCCAAAGGGTTTAAAATGACTGACTGAAGGAATGTTCCCAGTCAATAAGGCATAGGGTGTCTTATTATGAGGACTAGTTACCAACACTCTATTCAAGACATAACAAGCAGTTCTTACTGCTTCAGTCCAAAACATAGTAGGTAACTTAGAGTCAGCCAACATAGTTCTAGCTGCCTCTATGAGGGTTCTATTTTTCCTCTCAGCAACCCTATTTTGTTGCGGGGTTCTGGCATTACTATAATCCCTCTTTATCCCTTTTGACCCACAGAGTTCAATAATTTGAGCATTTTTAAACTCTGTACCATTATCACATCTTATGGCTTTTACCTTTTTGTTCAACTGGTTTTCAACAAGATTAATAAAGTCCTTAAGGATAGGATAGGTCTCATCCTTATGTTCTAAAAAGAAAACCCAACAAAACCTGCTATAGTCATCAGTGATCACAAGGCAGTAATATTTGTGGTCAATGCTTCTAATTGATGTAGGACCAAAGAGGTCCATATGAAGCAATTGCAAAGGCTCAGAAATGGAGCTCACAGCAGTAATGGCCTTATAAGAGGCTTTGTGTTGCTTGCCTTTACAACATGCAACACAGGTATGGTCATTCTTGAAAAGTTTAGGGGGTAGTCCTCTAACTAAGTTACCCTTTACCAATCTGTTCATGTTTTTATAGTTCACATGACCCATCCTCCTATGCCATTTCACAGATTCATCAACTGAGGCTTTTGCCACTAAACAAGCCAAATTACCCCTGGGACTGAGATTATTCAAGTTAATGGTGTAAAGATTATGTTTCCTTGGAACCCTAAGTACCACCATACTTTCATCTGGAAGCATGAAGTCCTTGGATAGCACAAGACAATCAGTGTCTGTGAAGAGAACTCTATTCTTCTTGTCACAAATCTGAGAGATGGAGAACAAGTTGAATTGTTGCAGTTCCTTCACATAGTAGACATTTTCAAAATCCAGTGTGGGAGTTCTGATTGTCCCTTTTCCAGTAATCCTACCTTCACCACCTCCAAAAGTCACTTTTCCTCCTTGAAATTCTTGAAAGTCATCCAGTCTTTCCATGTTACCTGTCATACTTCTAGAACAACCACTATCAAAGATCCCTTCATCTTCAGCATCTGAATAAGGATTTTCCTACAATATACAACATGGGAAAAGTTAGTGTCTAAGGGGGACCCAAGCCATTTATGACTTGGGTCTGCCTTGTGGATCTGAAAAGGTTGTCCATGAAGATGTATGAGATCCACTATTGTTCTTGGGTACCCAGTATAAACCTTTTCTATGTGTTTTCCAAGAACAACCTGCTGAGGGCTTAACAGCAGTTGCCCATCTCACCCCACCATATTTCATATGATTATAATACATTTGAGGTACATATGGTGTATAAGTCTGAAAATAAGAACTTGTAGGTCTATTTAAATGGGGCATAGGTCTAGCAGTACTTTTCCACCAACCAGAAGTTACTGATGGAGAATATCCTCTATCAGTAGGAACTGGAAAAGGCCTATTTTGCCTACCAGTAGGAACTGGTGCAGGCACCTTTGGCTTACCAGTAGGAACTGGTTGTGGTCTAGCAGGAGGAATGTTTACTTTGCCAGTCCTAAGAAGTACAGCTTGTGGGACAAACTGATTTTGATGATTAACATTATTCCTACTATGTACAGGTCCCACCCCATTACCAACAGTCTTATTAGCCATTTGTTTCTCATAAAAATCACAATCCTTAATAAGATGAGTACTACTACCACATACAAAACATAACTTAGAAACAGATGAAGCATTTTTCCTAAAATGACCTGCCTTTTTATTAAAATAACCATTCTTATTACAAGAGGTCCTAGAAGTGTTTTCATTCTTATCAGAACTATTACAAGAGAAACTAGGTAAATCCTAATCTTTAAGCTTATTATTGAGCTTAAACAAACCCTAATTACACCTTAACTTTAAAATCAGAAGTAATACCTTGTCTATTGGATTATAAGCTCATGGAAGGAGAGCCAAAAAGGGAAGGGCTCTCAAGGACCATTACTGGCTTATTGCTAATAAGCCAGAGCTGTTGAATAAGCTCTCAGAGCATTTCATGCCTTGTTTAGCTAGGCTCATTGTAAGTTTTCTTTAAATTTCAGTTTTAGTTTAATAATTGCTTATTTAGCTTAGATTTGCTTATTTGCTTATTAATGGTGCTTATCTTTTTCTTATTGCTTATTTGTGATTTATATGGTTACTTAGTACTTATTCATCAACTGTTTTTAGCTTAAGTATTATAAATCATAGTAATCTCTTGTCTGTCATAA
Organism: Tanacetum coccineum; assembly: GCA_026074375.1. NCBI lineage: Eukaryota > Viridiplantae > Streptophyta > Magnoliopsida > Asterales > Asteraceae > Tanacetum > Tanacetum coccineum. The sequence continues at coordinate 103,497 of BQNB010001316.1, read as the reverse complement.
AAACCATAAAAAGCCAAAAATAAGTAGTTTAACTTAGATTCTTAGATGTAGATATGTGAATTATGAAATAGTTTGTTAGCTTGTTTAAGAAAAAAAAAAAAAAAAAATATAGGTTGTTAGTTTTGGGCGTAATGAAAGGGGCTTTAAATTTTTTGGGCTAATCAAAAGTCAAAGCATCTTGGTAAATTCACTTGAGACAGTTGAGATTTCTTAGATTATCAAGTTTTAAACAAGTTTTAAGGTTTAGTTTAAATTTTAGATCATATTGTGGCTTATTAGGTTTGTCTCAGCACCAGGGGATTTTCCTTATGATTTCACTTGTGAAATTTTGATCTAAGCTCTCTAAGGTTTAGATTTTGTTTGCTTTAAGGTTTTTACACTTCTAGTGAGTGTATTAGGTGCAGGGTAACCATATTGGTTACCTGCATTTAGGCTTTTGAATATCTTGCCAAGTGCATCAGTACTAACAGCAGTTAGTACTGCTGTCACTTTTATGTTTCATTTTAGCTAGTAATTTTAAGATTTAGGTTCTTAAATTCAAGTTAAATATAGATTAGATTTAGCTTAAGTTGAATTTAGTCTTAGTTTTTATTTACTAGCTTATTTACTTGGGAACATTTAGCTTAAAGAAGTCATTAATTATATCAAAAAAGCTAAAAACAGTAGTAAGTAGATTATAGGTTCTAAATCTAGATTTTTAGCTTATAGGGCTTAGTTTTATGTTTTGAATTTATAGCTTATTAGTTGTTAGTCTAGTTTTCAAAAGCTCTCTTCAAGTCTTAAGATATTGAAGATTATAGCTTGTTTAGTTTTCCAAGTTTCTAGTACTTTTACCTGAGGTTGCTATTTTGAATCATAGATTTAGATATCTTAATGTGTTTTCAGCTTAAAGAGCTTGTCATTTTTAGCTTGAAGACTTCATTAGCTTTCTAGAACTTCTTTTGGATTTAAAAACGAGCTTATATTTAAGCTTGTGCAAGCATATAAGTCCAAACAAGCATTAAGAGCTCAAAGGATCACTTGCTGTAACAGCTTATTCATAAGCTGTTTGAAGGCTTATTTGTCACTTTCAGACAAAAAGTTTAGTTTTAAAGTTGTTTAAAATCAAGTTTTTTATAAGTTTGGATATTAAGTTTTTATTAAAAGTAAAAAAAAAAGTAAAAAAATGGGGTTTGCCTGTGATTGGTGGTTTTCACACTATATATATATATAATATATAATAGAATATAAAATATATAAATAAGTATAAAAATCAACAAGAGCAATGATACCGAGAAGTAGTATAGAGTGTTCCCGGGTCGTTTATCCCCAACGAGGCTGGAATGGAAAATCGATACAGTCGAAGATTTGAGTTTGAATGAAGGAATTGATTTGGGAGATTGAAAAAGTCAAATTAAACAATAACAAATAAAAACGTTTAGAAAGAACCTAAAATTATGAATTTTAAGTAAAAAAACGAGAGCACTGGAATCCCGAACAAAAAGGGGAAAAACCTAAAATCTTTAAAAATAACCCTACGGAGAATTTTTCACTTCTAAACTACTCTACGGGACAAATAACGAAGAATGAAAAAGACTAGACCGAAAACGGAGTTCGTTTGACCCAAAAACGAGTCAACACAAAATCCCGCACCCGGACCGTTCTTTAAAAGAGGAAAAGTTGTAAAAATGACCCTACGAAAATTTTTATATTTTTCCTACAAACTAGATGATAAAAGAAAATTTTCTAAAAAAGCAAAATATTTTTTTGATAATTTTTGTATTTTTTATGAATTAATTAAACTTTTAACTAAATTAAATTATAAAAAATATTAAATGATTACAAAAAATTCTGAAAAATTTACAAAAAATACTTTACTCTATAAAGTTCCTACGAAAAATGAAAAAACACAAGGTTGCTTAAGGAATAAGCACGAATAAGCTGTGTACAGCTTATTAGGCTTAAAAGCCAAAATGTGTATAAGTAACAAGTCCCTTGAGTCTTTAACGAAAAAGACCCAAGGGCGCAGTGGTAGAGTGTGTTGGTAAAAAGGGGATGTATCGCTTGGTCCCGGGTTCGAGTCTTGCTCACCCGGGCCAAGTGTCTTCCCCTTTTTTTTTTCGAAAACTCAAAGAAGCAAAGTTGTTAAGCTCGTGGGGCTTAACAACTTTGTCTTCTACACCTTTTTCTGAAAAGCACTAAATAAGCTTAAAAATAAGCTTAAAGTTGGCTGTTTAGCTTAAATGGCTTAGAAGCAAAAAAAGCTAAGTCTTTTTAGACTTATGGTCGAAATAAGCTGTGATTAAGGACAAAATAAGCTGAGATGGGCTAAACTAATCTAAATAAGCTTAAAAGTCTAAAGGCTTAAGGCCTAATAAGCTGTAAAAAGCTTATGTAGACAGAAACTTAATAAAACTTAAAAGGCTAAAAAGAAGACTAAGGTGGGCATTCAAATAAGCTAGCAAAAGGGAAATTAGCAAACAAAGCTATCAACTAACTTAAATAAGCTACTAGGACACAAGTGAGCTTATGAAATAAGCTCAATAAGCCAGGAGAGAAAATTAAGCAATCCTACACCTAGGGCATTCACAAACAGTCAAAAGCCAAGTTTGGGCTTAAAAATAAGCCATCAAATAAGCTCTTCAAGGTCTGAAACTTTGAGGGCTTATTTAAGAGCTTATAGACTTTTAAAATATGAAAATAGAAAAAAGAAAAATAATAAAAAACCCAATAAGTTTGGACTTTAGCCCATCTTAAAGGCTAAGAAAATTCAAGCCTAAAGTCTACCCTTCGCACCAGGGGAGCTTAAGGCTATTTTCAAGGGCTTATATGAAAGCTTTTTAAAAGCTGTCAAATAAGCTCTAAACATTACAAAATAAGCCAAAAACAGATTGAGAGTCCTTGTTATGGATTATGCACCAAATTTGTAGCTTTAAAAGACATAAAAACATTGCTGAAATTTGTTAAATGGAAAGGGGTCTTTGGGTTTTTTAAAATCTGTGACTAAAGATTGGGTGAATTTGACCCAAAGAAGTCAAAAGAGCATATGGGCATTTGACAGCCCTTTTTTAACACACAAAATACACACTTTTTGAGTCTTAAACTCACACTCTCAAGTGCTTAACTAAATGAGCACTTGGGGATTTCCTAAAATTCTCACAGTTTTGACCATGGATTAAAAAACCTTTAAACACCACTTTGAAACTAAAAACTTTTTAAGAACAGCTTAAAATTGCTTAAAAACTTAAGCTAAAGTTAACCAAAATACCTTAACCCATGGACAAACCCCTTTTGACCCGTTTTCATGGTTATCCCAAACACCCCTTTACTTTAAAACTGTCAAACTAAATTACACTTAAAATCTAATTAAAAGTTAAAACAGCTTAAACTTTTTATCTACTTCTACTTATATTAACCTACTTAAACTATTTTAACAATAAAAGTCCTAGCTTATTAAGAAAAATAAGCTAGTTTCTCAGCTAGCTTATTACACTAACTTGGCAGTTTTAAGTTTTAAACTGAGATTGCACATATTTTTTTCAATGAAAACTTAAAACATATAAATAACAAGTCTAAACAAATGAGTTTGCAAAGATTTGAACAGGAATTAAAAAGTAAATAAGCTAGTGCCTTAAGCTAAAAATTAAGTTAAATGAAAATTGAAAAATGAAACCTTGGATTTTTGTTGTCTCAGAACCAAGCCACTCTTGTAGAGTGAGTGGCTTAAAGAAATATACCTAAGTGGCTCCCTAGCCTCTATTTCCTGAGCTAAAAGCTCAATAAGCTAACATTAGCTTATTTCTTCAATAGCTTCCAAAATCAGCCTCAATTGAACATTTATGAATTAAATTCAAATGAAAACAGTATTTAAGAGCTTATAACAAGTTTTACACTGAATTTGAGCTTATTAACAAGAATAAGCTCAAAAGAGCTTATTGAGAGCTTATTGAGTAAAAATAGCTTAACTTTTCATTAAAACTGAGAATTAGAATTACATAAAAGAAAGTAGCTTTAAAGACAATTAAACTATTTAAAAAACTACACTAAAAACGACTTAAAAACTAACTACTTTGCCACAATGGCTTACAAGGCTATATATAGGAAAACGACTAGGGTCTTGCTCTCTTCTCTTTTCTTCACTTGTGTTTCTTTGAACACACATAAAAGGGGTGTGTTTGTTGTGAGAGTGGTTCACAGCCTCTAATCTTGGCCCTTCAATCCTTTAAAAATCATCTTGGTCGTCGAATCAAGCTTTGGGGAATGTGGGATTGCCAACATGGCACATTTGTAGCTGGGAAAGGTAGTGGAGGAGGGGGGAGGTGAGTATCCATGGTGGTGGAGAAGAAACACAGGGTAAAAACGGGGTTTTAGACCCGTGATTGTGTTGGGAGGGAAAAAATGAGCGGGAAATGCTGTTTGAGAGAGACAGAGTGTAAGTTTGGGAAATTTACATGTTTGGCCCCTCATGGTGTTTTGTTTATTTGCACCCGTCGTCCTTATGGTTATATAACTTTTGGGGACTTGGCAAAACAAGTCCCCAAGAGTTATATAACTCTTTGCACCCCACGTCCTTGGGTGGTACAAGTTAGAAGAGTTGGCAGCTATGGCCCTTGTGGTATAGCTTTGCCAATTTGGCAATTTGGGCCCTTCTCTTCATTTCTCTCTTTTCTTGTTTAAATATAAGTTTAAGGGTTTGGCAATTTCAACCCTTAAACTTATATTTCTTGATTTGTTGACTTTTTGGCTTCGGGGTTGACTTGGGTTGACTTTGACTTTGACCAGTTGACTTTTCTGTTGACTTTTTGACTTGATTGACTTTCCGGCTTTGATTTGGCTTTGTCTTTCACAGTCTTTTCCATTCCGAGTCCGGTTTTGTCGTTTTGGCTTTGTTTTTCGTCCTTTTCTTAGATATCCGTTCCTGCACAATACAATTAGCAAAACAAGCGTATATTTGGCATTTTAAGTCCGTTTTTGGTTATTTTAGCTCGTTTTTAAAGATAAAAGGTATGTGTAATTAAGCACATACCAGCCTGCCTCGAACCCACGACCTCACTCTTATAAACCCAACGTGTTAACCATCATGCTACAATAGCTCTCCATCCTCTTCTCTTTCCATTTAATCTTTAAACACATTTTCATTTCCCTTTTAGCTAATAAGCCGTAGCTTAACTACGGGCTTATTGAGCTTATTTGTTAAGCTGACACCTTCCTTTTATTTTTCTTAAAATCTTTGTTGCATTTTAGATTTTACCTGAATTTTTCAGATTTTTCCTTTTATTTTACAATTTACTAGGATTTTTCGTAGATAAGCCAAATAAGCTGTTAAGCTTATTTCATGGCTTATTTTATAAGCTACGACTCAGAACTTAATTTTCCTAGGATTCTAATAGCATAAGCTATTTCTTGTATTTTTTCTAGAATTTTTACTCTAAGTTTAGTATTTTTAATCTTTTATTTTCTTTGAAAACTTTAAGAAATCATAAAAAATAAAAAAAATAATCAGAAAAATAAAAATCTTTTTTATAAAATTTTCTTTTAATATAAAGTTTGTAGGAAAATTAGTTTCGCTTTCGTAGGGTTTATTATGTAAAAATCCACTTTTTAAAGAACGGGTTTTGTTTCCGTTCTCGGTTTTCAAGATTTAACTTTCGTTTTAACTCTGTTTTCGTTCTAGTTTTTTTTAAACTTCGTTTTTAGTCAATTAGAATAAATTTTAAAAGAAAAATAAAAATTAGGTTTAATTTTGTAGAATTTAAATTTTTGGCCTTAGTTTTAGTATCCCGTTTCGCGTTTTTAGTTAAATTTTGAGTTTCCATTAATTATCTTTATGCTTAATTGTTAGTACTTGTTTATATTAATCTTCTTAGTAGTTATAGAAAAACCAATCAATCTTAGAACCCATTCAAATCAATATCCAATATCAAGCGAGGTTTTAATTTCTCAAATCATTGGGAAAACGACCTGGGAAATCATACTTTCCGGTAAACATACGTATATTATATATTATATATATATATTTTAAAGAGTGAATTTTCCTTAGGGAATTTTCTTAATTGCTCTTGTGGAAATATTATATATTAGTATATATTATCTAGCGTATCAAATTTTTGGCGCCGTTGCCGGGGATTTGAGTTAACGAATCTCTCGTTTTGTGTTTGTTGATAAGATTTGAAGATTCTTTCATCCTCGAAAGGTTCATTTTTGTTTAAAAAAATTTCAAAAAATCCAAAAAAATATAAAATATAAAAAATTGTCCTTAAAAAAAATTATTAAATAAACAAAGTTGGTAAAAGAACACCAACATATAATACCTTCCATTGAGGTATTATCATAAATAAGTTTCGGTGAACTTGAAAAGTTCCCAA
>BQNB010001316.1:0-95729 GCA_026074375.1 Tanacetum coccineum | reverse complement strand
TCGGTTTTGGTTTTCGTTTTTTTCTATTTTTATGCTCACCCCTAGGTTTTCCTCAATATATTCATAATCAGTGGACTTGAGTTTGAGGACGGTCTGAACCCGGTTAACAAATGAGCTTGCCTTGGTCCCTAACTAGGGACGGAGCCAGGGGGCTGGAGGGTGCTCGGCCCCCCCTAACAGTGGCGGACCAACCGGTGGTTGAGTGATTCTTAGAAAAAACCTAAGTACTTGAGGGGGGATGGAAGGTATATATGTATAAGAAAGAAAGAAAAGATGGTCAAAATCATATTACCAGTAGAAATTAAAGAAACAGATTGTTGTTTCAATGGAGTTTTGAGGTCTTTTGTTTCTAACGAGGAAGATGAGTTAGAAACCAAAAATAACTTTAGTCAGTATTTTATTGTTGGTAGTGATGTACTTTTTTAAAAAGTTTCATTTTTACCCCTTCATTTTATGAGTTATCAGTTTAGTTATCTTTGAAATATTAGTATGATTTATCTTTTTTTGCAAAAAAAATCGCTACATTAGTCCATAGTCTGATTGAACCATCTTTGCTACCATTTATCCTAACTTTTTACACTTTTTGTTTACTTTCTCAACTGATCAAGTAAACTGTGTCTTACTACCAAAAAGATACCAATGAACCCTTAAGTCGAACGTTTCAAAATTGAGTTCAACTTTTAGTACAAAAACTTGTATGTTGCTATCGAAAAAAATTGGCCCCTCTCAATACAAATTCTTGGCTCCGTCCCTGTTCATAACAGCTTTATTTCACACTTTTTTGTCATTGATAGAGATTGTGTGATGCATGGTTTGGAGAATGAGGCTCATTTATTTATACAAAAAATAGTTACATTTGCCCCTTATGTTTATTTGAATTGCATAATATCCCCGAAAGGTATGACAAAATTAGACCTCACAATCTATATATACATATACTATATTTCAGTTAAAACTATGTCGTTTTGACATAGTGCTACAGTAACCGGCCCATTGGGCTTTCACTTTGGGCCGGCTCATTTGACACTTTTTTTTGTTTTTTTTTTCTTTAACTTAGCAACTTTAAAAAAAATTGCTCGGCATAAAATAGGAAACAAAATTACAAAAGTACTTATTTATTCAGATCAAAAAATATTCGCCACATTAGACCAAACACATAAGCTCATATAAAAAAAGAAACTATTAAACATGAGACCGAAAAAATAAACCCGCATAAATTAATATAAAAAAAATTGCTCGGCACAAAATAGGAAAAAATATTACAAAAGTACTGATTTATTCAGATCAAAAAATACCCACGACATGACGCCTAACACATAAGCCCATATAAAAAAACAAACTATTAAACATGAGACCGGAAAAATAAACCCGCACAAAATAAATAAATAAATAAAGAGGAAGCAACATTCCGTAAGCGGTTCATAATGAGCCGAAAACTATTCACAGGCATTGTTCGAAAGGTAACCGATTATTCCTCATTTTTTCAACAAATAACTTATTGTACGGGAAGAGTTGGTATTTCATCATTGATGAAGTGTACTTCCACAAATTTTCAAATGGCATACAGAGCCGTTCCTGATGCGCTGGACGAATATTTGCAAATGGGTGTGACAACAACCCGTAAGAGTCTCCAAATGTTTTGTAAGGCCTCATGGAGTTGTATGGTGAAGAGTTTTTACGAAAACCAACATATACTGACATGGAAAAACTCTATGCTTATCACGAGGAAAAGCATGAATTCCTGGGATGTTAGGAAGCATTGATTGTACAGATTGACCATGGGAGAATTATCCAACTGCATTCAAAGCTTAATTTTGTAAGGGTGATCACTGGCCAGATCCATTCATTTTATTAGAAGCGATAGCCTCCAATGATTTATGGATTTGGCATGCGTTCTTTGGTGTCTCAGGGATGAATAACGTCGTGAACGTTTTACGTCAATCCCCTCTTTTCAATGATCTCAAATCGGGAAAAGCACTGGATGTTTCATTCGTGGCTAACAACGTGCCTTATAAAATGAGATATTATCTTACAGACGGGATATATTTGTAGTCCGTTCTTATTAAATCCATTAAAATCCAGGTACGAATGATCATAAACGAATATTGTATAAGACGAAGAACGAAGTAGCAAGGAAAGATGTGGAATGAGATTTTGGTGTATTAAAGAAGAAGTGGAAGCTAATTAAACATCCGGCTCGAAGGATGTCGCGACGTAGAATATCGGATGTAATGTACACATGCATCACATTACATAATATGATAATTCTTGACAACGAGATGGCGATATGTTTTGAATTTTTTCGAGAGGAACAATACCGTGATGATGATCCCGTAAGAACACATCAAGAATCAATGCAAGTTACTCAGGAGATAATCAACAGAACAACTCATCTAAGCCTGTTTGATTATCAGATTCGACGTATTTTTTAGGGTTAGGGTTTCGGATTTTTCGATCCTCTAATTTTGATTGAATATCATTCATTTGATTTTTGAGTTTTTAGGGTTGGTTCTTGTTTATCGGGTCATTAATTGTTCTTTATTTGATTCGACATAATCATTAGATTTTTGGGCGTTCGATTACTGTTCCATTGGTTTCAAGATAATTTTTCTTTTTTCTTATGACGGCTAGGGCTCGCAGTAATGTCGACCACACACGGTTGATCTCCAAATCTATTTTTGTTACGAATTTCCCGGACAACACTACATCTAAAGATCTATGGGAGGTGTGTAAAGGTTATGGGACTGTTGTTGATGTTTTCATTCCTGATCGTAAATCGAAAGCGAGGAAAAGGTTTACGTTTATTCGATTTATTAAGGTTGATAATGTTGATCGACTTGTGGGTAACCTGTGCATTTTATGGATTGGCCGCATGCATTTACACGCAAATGTTGCTCGGTTTGATCGTCCTCCAATCAGTGTTGTAAAAAGCGGCCTAGGCGGCCGCCTAGGTGGCGCCTAGGCGCTAGGCGGACCCCTTCCGCCCCGATTTTCACCAAATCGGCCAAGTTAGGCGTTTTGGTCAAAAGGCGGTCAACGAACCGCCTAGGCGGGTCAAATCGGGCTAGGCGGTCGGGTCGGTCAACTAAAAAAACCCGGTCAACTAAAAAAAACCCGGTCAACATTTTTTTACTTTCAGATCTAGGGTTTCCTTTTCATACCCGCCTCTTTTTTCACACAAATTAGCTTTTCACAATATGCATCTTCAAACTAGAGCCACCTCTTTGATTTTCGAACTCAAATAAACACTAATCAAAGTTTAGTCAATTATGTAAGGCCCAGCCGGATTTTGTATCTAGGGAGCAGATTGTTAAGATTGATATAGAGGGGAGTCCCTTTACACGCCCTGGCTACACCTACTTTTCTCTAAGATTGGGTCCCGTTGAGGGTGAGTGGTGATAGAACTTGAAGATAACAAGGGGATTGTTTTTTTGCTCGTAAACGTGTTATGTATAATGACGAACTGAGGACATTATTCTTGAGAAATTCAAGATAAGTGTTCGAGGCAAAATTTATGTTATAAGAGATATGGAGTTATTCGTATGGTCTCCGTCGTTTAATGGAGAATAAGGAAGTTGGTGATTATTCTGAGGACGATTCCATAAACGGTGTTGAAGAGATAATGGTGGACATTAGTAGCAGATGGAATTTGGACGACAAACTGATATTGAAGGTGTGTTCTGATACAGTTTTTGATGTAGCTGATTCTTATGGGGCATGGAACATACTCAGAATATGTCACCCCAACGAGGAAGGAGAATTCTAGCGATCACTTTAACCTTTACAATCTCTTAATAAGTGACAAAGGCGAGGCAATTCTGGTTTGGCATTCAAAGTATTCACTTTCCCAACTATATTTACACTGAGAGAGAAGTCCAAATGTTGATGCAAAGAGGGTCAAGGATGGAAACATTCTTTGTCTAGAAACGTCGCTCGGAAGGTCTCAGTTCCTCGCGTATTTATGAGGATGCCCTACCCCTTTATGAACATGTTTCCCCTAGTTATCGATTCCAAAAAAAAAGCAGGTGGCTTCGATATGGAGGTTATAGACTATATGATTAAAGTTGGACAATCTATGGGGTTCACTATGGAGGATGTATGAATGACATGGAAGATAATTATTGTATCACAAAGAGCCTCACAGTGGTTTTCAAATGGATTGTTTATCTTTTTTTTTATTTTGTTGTTTTTTTTTTTTTTACTTTTTTTTTTTAATTTTTTTTTTTTTTTTTTTTTTTTTTCTTTTTTTTTTTTTTATTTTTTTATTTTTTTTTTTTAATATAAGTTCAAAGGCCTAGGATCCAAGGCTAGAAAGATCTGGATTAGGAGTTAAACATAAACACAAGGTGAATTTCTTTTCTGTTCAAGAAACCAAGTTGGATTGTATTTCTGATATGGATGTTTAAAGTGTTATGGGTAACTATAAGTTCGAGTTGTACTTTAGCGAACCAGTTGGGAATTCTGGTGGTATTTTTTGTGTATGGATTCTAAGTGTTTTCGTTAAAGAGCTTCAGTTGTCTCGGACAATTTTGTTTCTTTAATATGGTCATGGTTTCTAATCAGGCGAAGTTTACCCTTGTGGTTGTCTTATATGCCCCTGAGTCTATCACTAGCAGCGGGCGCTCGCTATAGAGTACTTTTCGTCCCTTATTCAGCCGTTGGGATGGTCATTGTATGGTTATGGGCGATTTTAATGAAAGTTAGTTGCATGGGGATCGTTTGGGTTCTGTTGTACAATGCGCAAGGTCTTGCTAATGAATTTATAGTTTATTATCCAAATCGGTGGCTCGTCGAAATCAATTGGAAGGGTTACTCTTTTACTTGGTCTCTTTAACGTTCGGCTAACGAAGATGAGTATAAATTAATCCGTTTTTTATTTCGGCATGGGTTTTCTCTCTTTATTCCTCATCTTTCGGGTATTTGTCTTGATAGGCACTATAGGATCATAGACCAATATTTACTTCGGGAGTGGTCACTGATTTTGGGCCTTTCCCCTTTTCGGGTTTTACATTCTTGGTTTATTTTACAGTGGCTTCGATCAAATGGTGTTGGAAATTGAATAATTATGATCTTGATGATAAAAAATAAGATGGTTCGATTCAAGAAGAAATTACAAAAATCTTGAAAAAGGAGATATCGTTCATGGGTTAATGATTTGCAAAAAGAATCAATCTGGTCGTTTGTGGATCTCGTTCAAAGCTGTGTCAATTGACAAAAGTTATTGATCAAAGGGGGAGTTTTAAAGTTGTTATTCTTCTAACGCGGTTATGATTTATTTAAAAAAAATACCATGATATTAAGTCTTCGAGCTCGTGACTATTTATGCAAGGCTAGATTAAGTGGGCTATTGAGGCGATGAAAAATCAAATTTTTTTAATGGAATCATTAATCTGTAAACGGAGCAAATTTGGCTATTAAAGGTGTTATGGTTGAGCGCGACATGGGTGGATGATCCCTGTCGTGTCAAAGAAGAATTTCGTTTGCATTTTGCTAATCGGTTTCGAGCCCCGGCTGCCAACAGATGTAAACTTAACTATACCTTCCCTAATCGATTGTCTTCTGATCAGTTGGACATGTTGGAGAGTCCGATCTCCAGAGATGAAGTGCGTAAAGGCTGTTTGGGCTGTGGAAGGAGAATAAATCTCCTTGGACCAGGTCGGCGTTTACTTTTGAGTTTTCTCGTAAAGTTCTGGGACACTTTTAGGATCTGATTTTTGTGATGCTGTGGAATGGTTTTTCGTTCATAGTTCATTTTCTGAGAATTCATTACTAAATCTATACTATATCTCACCCGATTGCATTTTTTGGCTTAGATTTTGATTCTTCTTGCAACTCCTCTTTAAATCTGCTCTCATTCCGGAAAAACCATGATCATAAGTTCGTAATATGATTAATCGTCAATTAGCTTGATCGGGGAGTCTTTACCATGGTTGTCACCAAAATATAGCCACTACGGACTTTCGTCGTTCTATCTCTTGTCTTTTTATCAGATGTTCAAACGGCGTTTCTTTCCTAATAGGCAAATTCTTGATGGCTCCGTATTATCATAACGGTATTACTTTATTGGTGCAAGATAAGAAACTACAAGCCATGGTGTTTAAAGTTGAATTTTGCCAAGGCTTATGATTCCGATAAGGTGGATTTTTAGAAGATGTGCTTAGAGCCGTTTGGTTGTCGGTTCTAAATGGTGCTCGTGGGATTCGGGGTTGTTTACACTCTGGTATGGCTTCGGTCCTCTTAATGGTAGTCCAGCGTTCTGAATTCAATTTATTATGGGTTGAAGCAAGGAGATCCTTTGGGCCCCATACCTTTTATTTTAATTTATGGAGTCTTCTCATCTTTGTTAAACTAGGGCACTCGAGGCCTTAGGGGATTTTTTAAGGCATCAAATTTGGTTCGTCTTCTTAATACTTCTCCCATCTTTTTTATGCGGATGATGCGCGGATCGTCCGGTAATTGTTTTGTTGGTGAGTGGGTCTATTGCTAATCTATACTGGTATTACTCAATTCTTCATTGTTTTCTTTGTTGTCCGGCTCTCGATCAATTAGAAAAGTCACATTCTTGGAGTACCTAGTCGGGATTCGAAGTGAGGATGTTAATGCTTTGCAGCTTTATATTTGGTTGTTCGACTATAAACCCCTTTTATATACTTAGGGGTGATGGTTGGCGGTATAGCTTAACTCTTTAGGCTATGAGACATATGATTGGTAAAACTTAAGGCTCTTCTTTCTAATTGCGAAACTTAAATCTTTATCTAGTTGGAGGAAGGCTTACTCTTTTAAAGTCGGTTCTTGGGTCGACACCTATTTAATAATATGTCCATTCTTAAGGTTTCTAAGTCGGTGTTACAAACGATGGTAGTCCATATGTAGAAATTTTTCAATGGTGTTCAATGCGACGAAGAGGGAATAGTGTTGGATAAATTGGCCAAGGTTCTTGCGTCCAAGAAGTATGGAGGTTATCAGGTGTTCTCAAAGTTTTTATGCTCTTTAAATGGCGCTCCTTTTCAAAATAGGTTTGGAGATTCATAATCCGCGGATAATTCATTGTGGGTGTACGTTATCATCATGTCTATTGCATGGCTCCTCATTTATATAAATTATCTCCGTTTCGTTACTCGACTTTGGGAAATCCATTATTAGGAGGTGCATTATGCTTAAAGATCGTGGTGTGGACCTGATTTCTCACTGTAGTTTTCGTGTGGGTAATGCTTTACGCCACGCAATTTTGGAATGAAGTTGGATTGGAGACACTCACTGCGTGTTATGTTTCCACGAATTTATGCTTTGGAGATTAATAAAGATTGTACGGTGGCTGATAAACTACAATTCTCGGTTACCTCTTCTCTTCGTCGTTCTGTTAGAGGAGGGGTTGAATCTTCTCAATTAGCTCTTCTTCAAACATATATTGAAGGGACATTGTTGTCTAATATGGAGGATAGATGGGTGTGGGATTTAAATGGGGAAGGTGTTTTTCGGGTCAAAGATGTTCGCATTCTTCTTGATGAATGTTTCTTGCCGAATAAGCCTCTACTGCTACTCGAGGTGGTTAAATATGTTCCAATAAAAATAAACTGTTTTTGCTACTTGGAAGGTTTTCTGGAAACACCGGTTGCTACTCGATCCAAAACCCCTTACAAACATCGTGGTGTAATAGTTTCTGATCTTTTAGTCCGCTTTGCTCCTCTGCTCAGGAAGATTCCTCGCACTTGTTCTTCAGTTGCAGATTGGCTACGGATATCGTCAGGCTCGTATGCCGCTGGTGGAATCTATCATGGACGCCCCTTGGTTCATATGCTGATTGGCTTAATTGGTTCAATTCCATCAGATTAAGCTCTAAAGTTAAAGATTTGCTGGAAGGAGTTCTTTATATAACTTGGTGGAGCGTATGGATGTTTCGTAATCAGTTGCTCTTCTCGTCGAAAGCCCCTCGTAAAGATGTTATTTTTGATGATATTGTTTCGCGTCTTTCACTTGTGCCCTTTTGTTGTAATTGTTACTGTTAGTTGGGATAGTTGGTTGCAACACCCCTATTTGATCTCTTTGTAATTCTTTTTCTAGCTTCTTGCTAGTTGGTTTTATAATAGTTGCCGTTCTAAAAAAAAATTAGGGAGTTAATGCACTTGCATTCAATTCTTCATTAATTCTTCATAATCAGGCGGGAAGTGCGGCGCACACCTTATTTTGTGCGGCATACTTGTGGAGTTAATGCGTTTGTTTGACTGAGCTTTAATTACTTCTGACTTTGGGAAGAAAGTGCGGCGCACAACAGTAAAGTGCGACGTACGTAGCATATTTAGAGAGGAAGTGTGGCGCACTATAGATAAGTGCGGCGCACTTGGAGATTTTAGCTTAAGATTTTATTCTTTTCTTGTATCTTGATTTTCCATGTGTGTAAATACTTGAGCTTTTGTTCCTTTTTATCTCGAGATGTCTTCTAGTGAACCTACAAATAATTCATCCTATTAAGTATTTAAAGTTCACGAGAAATGATTAAATAAATGTAAATAATGCTGCCGAAAACATGTATAATTTAGGCGTTATCAAATCCCTCCGCACTTAGCTATTGCTTGCCCTCAAGCAATCAAAGCGAGAAAATAAAATCATTATCGTGACGTGGAAATTTTTTAGATTTTACAAGCATTTACAGGTTTAGATAACTTTTCAGGCATTAACATATAACACAATACCTCACAGGGAAATGTGTTTGATTTAAAATTCACTCAGCCACTTAGATAGGGTTTATATATTTCTAGGGAGACACTCATTTGCAAGACATAATTAGTCAGTCCATAAGTTGTACTTGACATATAAACTGAATGTAAAGGGACATACTCTGATACTGAAAACTGGAGCATTTACTTATCTTCATGTGCTCGATACTTAAGCTTTTATTTCTTTGACAACGTCTATACATATTACACCACATTTTTTTACCCATGATTACTAAAGTTGACTTAACTTCATCTTTTAACTTCTTAATTAGGAATTTTAGAACTTAGCATAAAGTGGAGTGCTCTCAAGCACAGGAAATTGAAGAGGGAATCATAACATATGATTAATCAGGCTTCGGTCATAGTAAATGATGATCATAAGCACAAGTTCTAGAGCTTTAATTATCGGCTCTCATCAGTCTTAAAATTATCCAACCATACCATTTTTCCAGAAAAGGCGACAAAACACATTTCTACATCCATAACGATGGGATATGATTTGTTTTTTTTTTTTTTTTTTTTTTTAAATATGATTGCTCATTCCTTAATCAAACAAGCTAATAGTCAATCAATTATCTTGGGTACCAAAGGTGGTGTACCCGAAGATTCTAAGGCTTTAATAATTCTAATAATTTGGTGGACTGGGTTGGGTTTATGCTAGTTGTTTAGTGTCATTCCGGTTGGATTTGCCTTACTAAGGAACTTTTTTATATTTTGAAAGCAGATAATTATAAGTTTTGGTTTTTCTCTTTCGAATGCATCTGTTTGGGTTAAAAATTTGGTAGGGCAAACATGGAGGGATATGAATTATTTTTCCTCTTTGGGCTCCTCAACACTACAGTTGAACA
Organism: Tanacetum coccineum; assembly: GCA_026074375.1. NCBI lineage: Eukaryota > Viridiplantae > Streptophyta > Magnoliopsida > Asterales > Asteraceae > Tanacetum > Tanacetum coccineum. Next base: position 86,167 of record BQNB010001316.1, on the reverse strand, counting down.
TTGCCCTTCATGTGATAACTGATAATAGAGATTAAATAAGGAAAATAAGGGAATAATGGTACTTCTCGGGTCATAGAGGAATGTATGATGGAGAGCTAGCTTGAGCAGATTCATATTTTCCAAAATCTTTAAGTCATATTTATCTGCATAAAAGTTAATACAAAGCACACACAAAAAAGCCCACACTATATATATTATTATATTTTAGAGAATTATAAATAAAGGATATGAAATGAAAGAAATGGAGGGAGCGACTCATCCTACACTTAATGTGAAGCACGGGTTGGCCTCCTAAAAAGCGCTTTAATTTTTAGAGAGTCGTTATCTAGACTCGACTCGGGTGAGTCATTTCTTAGGGAAGAACAGGAGTAAAATGGCGTCTTTATGGTCATATTAATCTTCTTCTTTATTGATATAGTTTGAGTCGATGGTCTCTCGGTTAACAATAAATGTTTTTCCGTCTTTTTCATAGAGTTCAACATATCCGGATGTATATTGATGTTTTACTACGTATGGTCCTAACCAACGGGATCTGAGTTTGGGTTGTTTGAATTTGCATTTTGAGTGAAAGAGTAGAACCTTGTTTCGATGTTTGAATTCTTTTCTCATTCTTAATTTTCTATCGTGCCAGACTTTGGTTCTTGCTTTGTATAATCGAGAGTTTTCATAGGCTTGATGTCTAAGTTCATCTAATTCGTATAACTGAAACATTCGTTTTTCACCAGTAGCGATCAGATCTGGATTACAATTCTTCAAGGCCCAGTATGCGCGGTGTTCAATTTCAAATGGTAAGTGGCAGTTCTTTCCATATATGAGTTTATAAGGTGTGATCCCGGTAGGTGTTTTGTAAGCAGTGTGAAAAGCCCACAGAGCGTCATTAAGTTTTCTTGACCAAATAGCTGGATTGTCTTTAACAGTTTTTTCAAGAATTTGTTTGAGAGCTATGTTCGTGTATTCAACTTGACCACTAGTTTGAGGGTGATATGATGTAGAGAAACGGTAGTTAACTCTATATCTTTTTATAGTCTTTTCCATTATTTTGTTGCAGAAGTGAGTACCTCGATCACTGATTAGTGCTTTGGGCATTCTAAAACGGCAGAATAGTTCTTTAAGAAAGTTACAACAACTCGGGCATCATTGGTTGGTAAAGCTTGAGCTTCGGCCCATTTAGATACGTAATCAACAAAAAAAAAGAATGTATTCATATTATGTGGACTTTGAATGGTCAATAAAGTCAAGACTCTATAATATCAAAAATTTTTCATACTTGATGTTATTTAAGGGATCTCATCATGTTTTGATGTAGTTTTCCCGTCGTTTTGGATGGTTTCGCAAAGTTAGTACATCTAGAGTATGAGCTTTCTTTTTTGATTGTTGGCCAAGTTAAAAACCTGATTCCAGGACCTTTTTAGCAGTTACGTTAGGTCCATAATGTCCACCGGTTGGTCCATGGTGACATTGATCTAATATTGTTCGGGTTTCTGATCCGGATACACAGCGCCTGATCATTTCGTCAGAACATACTCTAAAGAGGTATGGTTCCTCTCAGAAGTAGTGTTTGAGGTCAGAGAATAATTTGTTCTTTTGTTGGTACGTCATCCATTTTGGTATAATATTAGCTACCAAGTAGTTTGCAAGATCTGCGAACCATGGTTCATCTTTAGTGTTAATTTTCATAAGGGTTTCTCTAGGAAAGTTATCATCTACTTCACTGTCATCACTTGACTCGTCATTTTCAATTCGGGACAAGTGGTCAGCTGCGACATTTTCTGTACCTTTTCTATCCTTGATTTCTATGTCAAATTCTTGCAAGAGTAGTATCCAACGAATAAGACGTGGTTTAGCATCTTGCTTCTTGAATAAATGCTTTAGAGCTGAATGATCGGTGTGAACGATAGTTTTTGACAGAATAAGATAGGATCTGAATTTTTTACAAATTAACTTGATTTTACTAAGACTTTTATTTGTAGATCTAAGACCAATATGTCACTCAAAGTTTAGTTACTTATTATATCAAAGTTTTTTTATTTATCAATTTTACGGATAAAGTGGATTTCTCGGACCACAGGACGATAAAGAGCATAGACAACATCTTTTAAACCACATAGCTCATAGCGGGTCCTTCGACCTATACCGGTTTTGATTATTTAATATAAGTTGATAGGCAAAAAAAATGATAAGTTACAGATATAACAGTTTGCAAAAACATAAGCTTGAGATTAAAAAGATCACGATCATACAAAACACTTATTTATTATCATAATGTCACTGAGTAGTCATGAGAGATTTAGTCTCTCATGGCTAAGTGGTTCATAACATCACTTTATTCAAAAATACACTTCATTATTTCGTTAAACTAGTATGATGATCTTCTTCGTTCTTGATTTATTTTGTTGTGATTCTCAAAAGGGGGTGGTGTTTAGGCTTTTGAATGTGGGAAAAGTTGGTTTGATGTGTGAGTTGAAGAATGGGATGAGAGGATTGATTGAAGGTTGATAGTAGTGGGATGAGGGTGATTGATTTGTGTGCAATTTGTCCCTTATTTATAGGATTAAATCAGGGTAAATGTGCGGCGCACAGGTTGTAAGTACGACGTACTTTGGTGATTAAATGCGTTTAGGGTAATAAATGTTTATAAGAAGTGCGGAGCACAAGGTTGTAAGTGCGTTTACCCCTTTTATTTTCCCTTTTTTTTTTTTTTCGGCATATTTAGGGAGTTAATGCACTTGCATTCAATTCTTCATTAATTCTTCATAATCAGGTGGGAAGTGTGGCGTACACCATATTTTGTGCGGCGTACTTGTGGAGTTAATGCGTTTGTTTGACTGAGCTTTAATTACTTCTGACTTTGCGAAGAAAGTGCGGCGCACAACAGCAAAGTGCGACTTACTTGGCATATTTAGAGAGGAAGTGCGGCACACTACAGATAAGTGCGGTGCACTACAGATAAGTGCGGCGCACTTGGAGATTTTAGCTTGAGATTTTATTCTTTTCTTGTATCTTGATTTCCCATGTGTGTAAATACTTGAGCTTTTGTTTCTTTTTATCTCGAGATGTCTTCTAGTGAACCTACAACAATTCATGCTAGTAAGTATCGGAAAGTTCTACGAGTATTGATTAAATAAATGTAAATAACACCGCCGAAACATGTATAATTTAGGCGTTATCATCGCCGTTTCATCCTCTAGGTTAGTCAACTCTTGATATTTGATCAAAAAAATGATCAACAAATTGATAAAAAGATGAACATTGTTAATCATGTTCAATCACATAAATCGTCTGTTTATTTGTATTGTTACTTGCATTCTTCATTATATGATTTCGATTTGGATGTAGCATTTAGTTTTTTGTTTATGTTATTAGTTATAAAACCTATTTTTATAATGATAAAATAAAAAACAAAATGCTTATGAATGAAAGATCATAAGATTTAGCTAAACATGCTCCACTAAATGCATGTTAATGATATTGATGTTATTTCACCTATTAGGATATGGATGCTTGCGAACTTTGATAATCTATGTGTTTAATCATCAATAGAAGAAAAATGTTGTGGTTTTAATTATTATTATTGAAAGCTTGATTTTCGGTGACTTGGTATTTAGTGAAAAGTATATTGTAGTATGATGGGAATGTTTGAGTGGTATGGTCTTCTGACGTGTTATATGGTTGTTTTATATTGGATTAACTACCATGTTTCATTGTGTAAGGGTTAATATGTCTTATGGATTTATAGCTACGGGGTGTTTGTTTCGGCTTATATAGCCGGATTATGGCTTATTTGAGTTTGGGCTTATGTTTTGGCTTAGTTGCATAGCCTATGAATATTCAAGGAAAAAGTTAAGTAACGATTAATCAATTATAAACACCGTAACATATAAATTGAGTGCATTGAGAAAAGAAATGAATGTTCATGCAATAAGATAAAATAAAAGTTAATAAATTATCGTTGTTAGATCAAATGCGAAACAAAGTTTCTTTGTACACAACGTTGATCGTTGATTTTGTATATAGACTATCTTTATCACTACAAACAATCATCAATCTCGTTAGTCATTTGCATCCTCAAATATTGCCTAAAGTCGAACACCAAAGTTGTATATGAGTCGGTCTCAAAGAAGTAACCAATATATAATAGAGTGAATATAAAAAGGATATTAAAAAAGCTCAGAGTGAAAAAACTATGACTTACATTTAACGGTTCTGCATCACATGAGAGTATATTCGTCTAGGGATGCGTAACCTGAGATGTGTAGATATGCATGTAGATGTAAGTATCATGCTTATCTGAAACACCTAGAAAAGCTACCAAACTAAAAAGCTAACAGCGAGAAGCTAAAGATAGCGAATTCGAAACATACATGCATAGGTTAACACAAATTCTGGTTAATTTAGAACAGGTCAAATATTTTCAAAATATTATTTACAAAATGTGAACAATTTTTTTTAGAAATAGTGGACGGGTCGTACATAATTACACCTTTTGACCCGTTACCCAAGATGCTTGGCCCGCCGATTTTGCCAGCTTGAATAGATTTTACAAACTCACATTGACCATTTAAGCTTCTCATTATAATAAAAGGAGCATACAACATAAATTCTGTAAATTAAATACGCAAGATAATTGTGATTCTTTTAGCATAATACTCCTATTTTTGCCACCTGTAATTGTTTTATTTAGGATTGTCAATAAGAAAACCTGCCATTCACATACTGAAAATAAGTACATATTTACGTTTCATTGTTTTTTAACCATCCGCTTGACCGAGATTTCATAATCGAGTTCATAGTTGGCTCTTCTTCATCTGATGGATCTGCAATGAGGAAATGCGAATGAATTTATTGGCTTATTAGATAAGGTGGATTAAGGTTAAAGAGTGTTTGCCCCCACGTTATAAGGTGATATACGTCTGTGAATATGTTTGGCTAACAAAGCTTATGAAGATAATAATAAAATAAGCTCCTATAAGCTACTAAATTTAAAAGCTACTTGAAGTAGCTTATTATATAAGCTTCATCTTCAGTTTTCTCTCCAGTTAGTTTTATGGAATCTACATCTCAGTATCAATATGCGGCTAGGTTAAAAGGTAAAAAAATTTACTTGATTATCTTTGAAATATGTAATTTAATTAAGTGCATCGAAAAACGTACATTCGCATAGTCCTGGGTTTTAAAAGCGGAGAGGCGACTCGTTGCGCCTAAGGGTCAAAAAAACCGAAGCAGAAGAGGCGTATGAGGCAAAAGCGCACGCATCACGTAGGCGAGGCGAGTACTTTGGCAAATCGACTTTTAACTTTGTTGTGGTTAGAAAGCAAGATAAGCATAATTCATATATAAAAAATGTATCAAGAAGACATTTAACAACAATAACAATGATTCATTCCCCATTCATTCTCAAAGTTTGCGATTCCTCATCGCTAAAATGCTAGATATTACAGTATAAAACAAAGATCATAAGCATATCAAATTCCTAGAGGAGAATAACAAAAGGACCACAAACACATGCATGTGAACAATAACCATGCAATACATAAGAACGAATGTGGATTTATGCAAATCAGAAGAGGCGTTTTAGTTTAAATGTCCATTTAAACCCTTTTAGTTTAAATGCATAAGAATGAGTGGGGATTTATACAAAAACCAACCGGAAGGGACCAATACTAGTCAGTTAAACCCTTTTAGCTTAAACAAATTGGGGTGTCTTTTTTTTTTCCCACTTTTTTTTTAGATCGATTAAACTCATGAGAGCGTTAAAAAAGCGCTCTTCAAAGGCGCAAAAAAACACCGCCTCCAACCGCCTTATGTAATGGCTGCGCATCAAGGGTCCTGATGCGATGACCTCACTGCCTCGGCTCGCCTCACGCCTCAGGCGCTAAAAGGCGCGCTTTTTTAAACACAGGCATAGTCACAATCGAACTTTCAAGACAGAAAACCAGAGCCAAATATCCTAAAAAGTTAGCAGTTACTAGCTCGGCAGTGGCAAGATGCATTCAGCAGCGGCGGCAAAGCTGCAATCACCTTCCGTTCACTTCTTCATCTCGATAGTACTGGTATCATTTTTGATGAGCCAATAGGTGGAGAAGAACGGTTTGTAAGTAACCTGAGTTTTCTAGATATAGATAATAAGACTAATATGTTAACATAACTGGGTGAACAAACAAACTAAAAGGAGCCCACCTAAAGATCCACACTATTTTGTCGGGGACTCGTAATGCGTATTATGTACATGTAAATATGTTTATGTGAACTTCATTATATGTAACTCATTTTAGCCCAAACATGTTTCGGCGTAATACAAATAATGCACACAAATTACATCATTTAAGAGCATAAGAATGGATGAGTATGGTTCACTTAAGACAACATTTTGGGTAGTCTAGAAGCATGTCAACCAATCATGGTTCAAATGATATTGAAATTCTGACCATCTCCACCTTTATTTTAAACTTTTTGAGGGTTAATATTTCTAAAAAAATAAATTAATAACAAATCTTCGCTTACACATATCAATTGTAGCAGCACCAATTTTTTAATATATATTAATATTAGCTTAGTGTATTTATAAAACTAATTAACCTTTATGTAGGGACCAAGAATCAATCATAGGCCTCTTAGGACATTAAAGTTTGAGAACATGCTAACGTTTGTAAGAAAAAGATCTTTTTAATCACATATGGTGTATGTAGAAGAGAGCTTTGAACCAATTGATATCCTAAGAATACCGTATGAAACTGATCTTATATACATGATCTCTCAATCATCAATCTAAATCTCAAAGATTTTTAATTACTACATGCAGCATCAACATTTAAAAGTACTCAGGACACTTATTATATGTTATAGGTTATTTTTGGACCATGTGATGTTTTTCATAAACAACAAATTAAGATTTATTTTATTTCCACCATGTATTACTAAACCCAGCTAGTCATCCTTGGTTTTATTCCTTTTGGGTCTGGGAATAGACAAAACTTTATTATATTCTTAAATAAAGATAACAAAGGTCATGTGTTTATTGATATGCGCGTGAACTCTCCCTCCTAGAAGGTCATGTGTTTATATAAAAAATAATGAGAAATGGATTGATGTTATGGTCTTAAGATACTCTAATGGAACACTAAACGAAATTATAAGGACAAATTACCTGTCCACAATTCCAATTCTAGCTGTTGTTGTGACTATCCCCATCTTGATTGTATTCTCTATTTGCGATGATATTATGTTTGTCATTGTATGTGACCAAGTCAGTCAGTGTAAATCCATCATGAGCATGGATGAAGTTTATACTATTCCATGGCTTCCTACCACCTTCCTGGTACATAACATGAAGAGTTAAAACGAATCAAAATCTCAGCACAATAGCTGACAACGGTGCAACAAAATGGTAGAAGAAAGTTTGAAAGGAACCTCAAGAGGTTCTATACAATAAAAAATGAATAAAATCTTTATACGGAAGCAATACCTGATATAGATTAGCACATATACCATAAAACAAACATCGTAACATCGTGTTATTAACCACAACCCACCCGACAATCAAATTTTCCACCTCTAATCCATTGAACATCAAACAAATCAAACCTGATTAGTTGACTCACAATGTATCCATCTCCTATAATTAGTATTTATCATCCATCCTTCTCCAACTTCAATTTAAAATTTAAAAAATATATATATTATACAATGAAAAAATGATTTCTAAGCAAAAACAGTAGCAAAAAAAAGTAAAAATCAAACACCACCAAAATTTCGGGTGAAGAAACAAACCCTTTATATCTCAATATTCCTCAAATTGAGGAACAAAATTTCACCTCTTTTAATAAATGTTCTGCACATTCAGTATGAACCTTTCAAATTATACGTCACTTTTTATATCATTTATCCCCATCTGTTTTGCTCACTTTTGTATAATTATTTGGATTATTGGTATTAATTGCTTTAAAGTTGATAAATGCAGTAATTCAGGAGTGTTTTGTGGGAAGACAAGCTAAAAGGCGCATATTTGAAGCTAAAACGAAGATATTTGAAGATTGCTGAAATTTCGCCAATACGCCGTATCCAACTAAAGAGATACGGCGTATCTGCGCCAAGACTTCATAAGAGAACGTGTTGACAATTCCCAAATACGGCGATATCCCTACTGTCTTACATACGCCGTATCCTATGAAGATAACTATCGAGATACAATAATCAAGTAAATTGGCTTTGATATCACTGATTGATTTGAACGTAGCGGCACATCCAAGGAATCCAGACCATTACGCCGTAATCGACCTTGCTGGATTTACGGTACGTTCCGCGTTTCGATTTCGTTCCTATTAGTCAGTAAGAGTCCTTTTCAGACACTATTAAATAAAAGTATCAAAAACGAATTTTGGTTTGCAATATCATAATTCCTTATACCATACTCACCACAGACTAATTTTAGAGAGAAGATCAGCACCAAAGGTCAGCGTTGATCAAGTCTACCATAGATTTTTAATATGTTTGATTTAAGCTTGTATAAATACAATGGTTGTGGGCTAATACCCTCTGGTATTAGCCATCTTAATGAAAGTTTAATGTTTGGTTTGTTTTAAAAATCGATTTCTTAATTTATCATTGATTGTTTAATTATGTTTATCACCTCATACTTGTTTATGTGTTTTGAATATGCGACTATCATTCAACTGGATCTACATGATACGGACCAAGTAATCTAGATACCGGGATAGATCTCCATATCGTGTTTCATATTACTAGACCAATAGGATCACAAATAACGTTCTGTCTTGTCTTTGAATTATGAGCTTAGTTGGACCGGTAGGTGACCCGTTTATGTTTCAGCAATCATGCTCTTAATTTACTGATAAATATTGGAATAGTGGACTACCAGTATATAAAACACCATCAAACAATAAGTGGGTAAAATCCCGTTGGGCTAGGGTTTTAACAGGATCACCACTGCTTTAATTTTCTAATAATAGATTATAATGAAACTAAAGGATGCTTTATGCGGGATTGGATGCGTTACTTGTGACAGGATTATCGTGTCCAGGTTGTAGGATGATGGACCCCCCCGCCGTAGTCCTGTAAGAAATGATATGCCGCTTCGAGATAGTATAATCATTGCACCTTAAACAAGATACAGCATTGTACCGGATTATTATGGTCAATACAGTTTTCTATTATTTGGCTTGTATCGCTTTTCTATCTTCTGATCTTCATCTTTTGTGTTTATTGTCTATTGAATTGATATTTGTCATCACCAAACCTGTGCCAGTCTCTCAGACTGAAAACCCCCATATCTTTAGACAACGTACATAGCATAGGTTTAACTAGTAAATAGACTAATTAAAATACTAATAGAAATTAGGATTATGTTTCCGCTATTAGGTTTGACACCCTACTTACCGCAAACTCCATCTTGACCGGGTACACTGCTTGTTAAAGTGTTGTTTTAGGTTTGTCGGCTAAATATAAATGTAAAACTTGATAATCAAATAATTGACCCAACACGACAGCACATCAACCTCTATCCAAGGCAATCAGATACAATTTAGTAAAAGAAGCCTTTCAATCGCCAACATAGCTAATCAATTTAATTTATAAAATGATAGAAGTGCATAGTGGGACAATATTTTAAAATGAGTTACCATGAATATGATGAAAAATATTTCTACTAACTTAGATAATACGATTGGGTTCTTTATTGTATCTTTTGTTGAGTAAGACTATCATATTTTTTGGGTAACGTAAGTAAGACTATCGTATTGCTTCTCAAATCATCTCACATTTGGCTCTCTATATCCGAATAAACAAACGGACATTTTATCAAACACCTCGTGTGTATGAAATTGGCTACGAATCCAAATTATAAGTTTACCACAAATCAAACATAAAAAACAATTACATGATTTTTGAGACTTGAACTCAATCTAATATAAAACGGGCCTGAAACAATTACCTTATGATTGTTGAAGAACATACATTCGATTTGCACGACTCATCACGTAATGCACTTTTGGCCTACAAAAAATAATGACACGGACATAATGAAATCATGAAAAATGAAGCAACGACACAGTTCTAAAACAACCATGTCAATTACTTTCATAGTTTAAAAAAAACCGCAATTATCTATCTGATTAACTCTCATAGTTTTAAAACAACAGATCAATTAGCTAATCATGTGGAGATTTCTTCATTAGCAATTCAGACCAAAAAAGCAGAAACATTGATACAATCACTTGATCAATTGAATATATAACACACAATTGAATATGCACAAATCATCATGTGTTGCATTTGTGCCTGCAAAAAATAATGACAAAACATAATCTATTCATGAGCAAAATAAGCAATCTCTTATTTAATCAATTCAATAAAGGAATATTGAAAATGAAAAAAAACTACATGAATTGAAAAAACAATATCCTTACGATGATTAAACTACTGAAGAATCGAAGATGGAGATTTGTGTTGATTTTTGGCTGATGATGGCGGCTCAAGTTTTTTTTGAATTATTTTGGGTTTGTTATTTAGGAAAAAAAATAGGTATATGGTTCTGCCCTTCTGGGATAAGGGTGGGCCAAATAATGTGTGGCTTCTTTAAGAAGTCTTTTGGCTGTAAACACCAAGACAACATTTTCTCTTCAAAGTAAAGAAGAACTGAAGAGTTAGGAGGGATCATACTAGTGCGGTTCTTGGTTTCTTCTCGAACCTTGTCAAGAACCTGGAAAAAGCAAAACCAAGATAAATAAGACATTATTAACAAATACTTCTAACCAATGTATATATCAAAACAAAAAACCAAGTAACGTATATGTATTAATATTAAGACCCACCACTTATACGTACATTCTGCTCAAGTTTGAAAGTGAAAATAGTGGGTGATATTTATGCGATCCTTATAATCGTTTGAATGCCATGTTCCCGATGAACCAACTTGAAGGGGAGTAGGCTTTGTCTTCATGGGCTCTGCAAGAAAAAATGCCATAAATAATCTTATGATAACTAAGAACCTAATATTATACCTTGCATAATAAACCATTTGAAACCCAAAACGTAAACGAATTCAAAACAAAACTAAATACAAAAACAAAGTAAAAGATTGATGATGATTACATAGATTATGCATATTTTGCATATACTAATTAGATTGAGCGTCAAATTAGCAAAAACTGAAAAGATATGGATTAAAGGAAATGAAGAATCCACGCCTCTTGAAGAATCAAGTGTGCACCATATATGATCTCTTTACTTTATTAAAAAAAGAACAAACACCATAAAATAGAAATTTATGAATTCATAAATATTGACTTCGAAATTTATGCTTAGTTGTTGTGACTGGATTTTGTGGTTGATGATTATATCACGTCCAATATGACTATTTTTACGGATATAAGCAATCTAGGAAAACCGTGTATACCCTAATCATTTTGTTACGAAATCATTCAAACCACGAGATTTGACTTAATCTCAAAACATATTTTAAAGTTATGATGAGATGGTTTTCAAAAGATAGCAAATTGTGTCCCTTAATAGCTTATGATCATAGTTCAAACATACTTTTTAAGGGATAAAGAAACTTATGATCACTCCTTTGTGGTGTTGGTATATAAATGTTATATGTTCACAAACTAAAATAATACATCATTAAACATAATGTGTTTATTTAAACAATAAGTAAAGATTATTGTGATTTGAAGTTATTTTAATCTGGTCTAAACACAACCAACAGTAAAAGTCATATCCTATAAAAATACCTTAGTGTCTAATCATATATTTAACGATGCAGAGTAGAAGACCCTGGCTCAAGTAGACTAAGTATACTTCTGTTTCCCAACACTCAGTTTTGCCATAACACCACTAACATTAACTGAGCTCAAAATCCCTAACCTTTTATCCTAGTTCAAGATCCTTCATCAGCAGCCACAAGCTTCTTTAAATCTGACGTGAAAAGTTGTTGAATATAGTCAATTTACGCGAACTTTATTTGTAATTGTAATCAAAGCACATGTATGTAACTAACAAAACATAACTGTTTGAAGAAACACGCGCGAGGTAAACCAAAGTGGTAAGCAAATTTCAGATCATTTTGATAGTTTCCCCTTCGAGATGAGTAGTAGACAATCATTTTCATTTAGCAAACAACAGCTTCAAACATTTTCATTTGAACATTTTAAACACTTGTTAGGCATATGAGCGTCAACAAATCATTATTAGGTACGAATTTAGCTTCATAAACATTTTATCAAACATTTAGTGCGCATAAAATCCCATCATCAATTGGGTACAAATCTAATTTAGAAGTTGACAACAAAGCAAACATAAAAGAAGTTTAATCAAAGAATATATCATGCTATAAAGAATATATCTGATTATACAAAGATAATGAATACCTGAAGTGAAAAGGAAAACCAACTTCAAATAAATCAGATCCCAAAATCTATTTTTGAAAAATTGAATGATATCCAATTGAATCAAATTCACTCAATATCACAACTGAAATCGACATCATCAAGATTAAAAAACAATAACAGGGAGTTGAATTGCTTTCCGATTTAGAGATATGGGTGTGCTAATTAGTACTTACTCTTTTGATTGTGAAACCATAAATAGTCGCTAATCGAAGACAAATTGAACCACCATAGGATTTTTATGTTAATGATGGCGGTTTTGGGTTTATGATTCACATTGGGTTAAAGTTTTTGGAATGAAGCGTATAGTTGGTCATGTTTTAGGTTAGTGAGTTTTGAAAACGCTCCAGTTGTAACCAATGAAGGTGGTACTTTACCCGAAAAATCAGGGGCTTACCTCAAAGCTTTTGATAATATTGTATCTTTATATATATTACACATTTATATTATCATAATAATGCCAAAACAGTACAGTTAGCCCTTTACTGTTCTTTGGCCCACAAAAAAAACAAAAAAATTTTTTTTGTGATTTTTTTTTATACCGGTGGTTACTGTTCATCGGCCGGAAAAAAAAAAATTTATACTCCCCCCTTCTTTCGTCAAAAATAAAAAAGAAAAAAAAAAAAAAATTACGTTTTCGTCCTTTCTATCGGCCTGGGCAATAAAAAAATTCATATATATATTATCCCCTTTATTGAAAAAAAAAAATTTGTCATTTTAATATGAGAAAAAAACAAACTATTAAACATGAGACCGAAGAAATTAACCCGAACAAAAAAATGCCCCGCAATAACGCGCGAAAAAATAACGCCCGCAGCAACGCGCGGCTAGGCCCGGTGGTTACTGTTCATCGGCCCAAAAAAAATTATACCGGTGGTTACTGTTCATCGTCCGGAAAAAAAAAAAACCTTTATACTCCCCCCTTCTTTCGTCAAAAATAAGAAGAAAAAAAAATTTACGTTTACGACTTTTCTACTCGGCATCGGGGCCCAAAAAAAATATATTAAATCCCCTTTATTGAAAAAAAAATTGTCATTTAATATGAGAAAAAACAAACTATTAAACATGAGACGAAGAAATTAAGTCCGTAAAAAAAAATACCCCTTAAATTAACGGCGCGAAAAAAATAACGCCCGCAGCAACGCGCGGGTAATCTTTGCTTGTTTCTTAAATTAGTGGTTTAATTTAGAATTTGTATGTAAAATTACCAACTTAAACATATTAGAATTTTAGCATTTTTTTCATAAGGGTATTCATGGTCTTTTTCAAATGATGTATATTAGAATATATAGATAGATATAGATACAGATAGAGTTTTTAACCAAGTCATAGTGGTTTGAAAAAAATATTTACCAAAATATGGTGATACTGAAAATATTATCCAAATGATGGTAACATTTAATATAAACCACGACATAAACTGTGTTTCTTTTTACATAAATTGAATCTAACCATACGTTCATTGGCCTTTACCGAAAACATTTCTGATTTTTCCTAATTTGTTTTGTTTTGTTTTGTTCTCGAGATTTTAAGAAAAAAATAGGGAGAATTACATACATCCCCACTACAAGGCTACTAATTACATATTTCCCCACTCAAACTTTTTAATTACAAATATACCCATTTTAATACACTTAATTTCATATATACCCTTTTTATCTATTATAATGATAACATATTCTTGCAACATAACCATTATATCTTCTTTTTATCCTCAGTTCAAGAAATCTTTTTCAAAGTTAATTCACACATATGACCTGTAAAACAAACATATTTAGTTAAATTCTACAATTACAATTTTTTTAATGAAAATGAATGAATACCTTCTCACGGGCCATGGTTGCCAACTTTTATAATCGCATAAAAAGGATATTTGTAATTTTTCCTGTAAAACGTAAATGGGACGGGGAGGAAACATCCCAACTATTGTTATAAAGTTATAATTTGTTTGTACTTGAATATGAAAGGGATATAATGGTTATGTGCTTCCCAACGAAATCTTTACATTTTTAAATAGATAAAATGGGTTATTATATGAGAATTTAAGTGTATTAAGATTGGGGTATATTGTAATTAGAAAAAAGTTGAGGGGGGAATATGTAATTAGTAGCCCTTGTAGTGGGGATGTATGTAATTCTCCCAAAAAAATAAATTAAGTTCATAAAAAAATATTCTTTTAAAATTTACAAATATCATACGCTAACTTTAAAAGAAACACTAATATTGTATACGCACTTTTAAATTTCGTCTCAAAAAACCCCCTTAAATTTCATATAAGATTCGTTTAGGGAAATGATTAAATAATCGTTAGTTTTTTAACGGGATGTGACAAAAAAACCTAAATTGACCACAAAAAAAGTTGGCATCCTTTATGTACAAAAAAAAAGTAGAGTACCTTGATTGGAAACATACCCTAAGTTGAGTACCTTTTCATGCCATTTGCCCAAAATATAATGTCATGCAAATAATTAACAATGTCATGTAAACAATCTTCACATCACCAATATAAAGGAGAAATATTTAGGCTATCTAAATTGGTTACATTTGTGTGCTATAATTGTGTAGTCCCTGAGTACTGTTTGCAGGTCCTTAAATCATGTTTGCGGGTCCTGGGGTTATTTATTGTGTATTTTTAGTGGGGATTGTAGCCAATTAGCTACAATAATTGTAGGCAAGTTATCCACAATAAAAATTATCAACAACGTCTTGTAAATAATTTAACAGATGATAAGTCATAACACGTCAATTAGGGTACGATATTGAGACTGAACTTAAAAATATTTAATAAAGCCACGCCATGAAATTTATACTTTTTTAAAAAGTATTTTTGTATTATTATGAACCTTAAATTCATTTTTTTTCTTAAAATCATCTGTGTATAGATTAGAGCAAAATTTATGGAAAAATTAAAAAAGTCTTCGATAAAGCCAAGATATGGGTAAATTCAATTTATATATAATAAAGAAATTATCGTGTAATTATGAAGAGTGATGTACTTAATGCCACTAATAATAGGTTTATTTCAAATGTTACCATCATTTGGATAATATTTTCAATGTCACCATACTTTGGTAAATATTTTTTTAAACCACAATGACTTGGTTAAAAACTCGATATAGATATAGATATAGATAGATTATTATATATTTATAATTAAAAGTCGTTCTTGGTATTAAGTAATATATAATGTTTTATAAAGTTTGATTTTTTAATTTATATAAAATATATATAACTAATAAAATAATTAATTAAAATTTGTAATCCAGGTTATTGGTTTACCAAAAAAATTTGAGCAAAATAACGGAATTACATAGAAACAAAACGCGATACGTGACCCTCCTTTTTCCCTTAATTTTTAGAAGGTTTAACACCGGTAATGAATTTTTTCACATGTCTTCTTCTAAGTTCCCGTGGATTATAGAAAATCTAATGTTGATATTTAGGTGAATTTGAAAACTTAATAATAAATAATCATTTTAATTTTGTGTACACATAACTCGAATATATAACACATTTTTACAAAGTTGCAAAAGATCGCTCGGCCCTAGTTAGCCTTGTGGGCACTGATACGCTAGTAACGATTAATTGAGTTAGGTGGGGATGATTGGACGGTTGTATTTTTTAAAATTATAAAATTATGAAAATATATGTCTGGTTTACCCGATTTACTCGATTTTTATCTGTAACGAGTTATGCCTGATTTGGTCGATTTTTTTATCCGAGTTCCAATCGGTTGCTTGATTCGATTTTTCTGACCCAAACCGATTAATCAAGACCAATTAGTGAAATACCAGGCAGTTACTCCCCACCCATAGCGCTTAGGATGCTGTTTAATGAGGCCTGCCTCAGACCGATCTTTGCACCACTGCATTTTTGCTATATCAAACTCTGGTCCAATTATCTAGAAAGATTATTTTTACGCCTCTGTTCATCGCCATTCAGTTCATCCTACAACCCCCCCCCCCCCCCAACACACACCCGCCACGAGAATACAAATTATGATAGTTGTTAATGCATGTGTACGGGTTTATTGGAAGGTAACTTGCTTTAGAGCAGCTGATTAGCATGACTTACTTGACATGCATAAATGTATGCCTAATCTATGTGACAACATTATGTTAGTAGCAAGAGGAGGATTAATTTTTTAACAAACTAATATACTAGAGTAAATTTCATGTTTCGTCCTTGTGGTTTACACCCACTCTCACCTTTCACTCCCATTTCAAACTAGTACTCCACATATCCATGTCGGTTGACATATCTTGTAAGTGTTGAGTCCTTTGTTAAACTTTCGGTTAGATGAAACCCTCACTCGTGCTCAACACGTAAAGGTAATTATGTCTTTTCCATTCAAAACGTTTGTCAACAACCCTTTTGACATCCTTATTGCCCCGGGATACATATTCAAACTAGAGCTGCCTAACAAACACTCATTTAATTCTCTTTGCTACCAGCTCCCCTTCGATCTATCACTCCCTAAAACCCAAAAACCCTAGATCACATTTCATATCAACAGAAAAGATTCTTGAAAATCAATGGATTTAAATAAGTTGGTAATAAATGAATGAGATGATCGATTATGTTTTGGAGAAGTATGAGAATAAGTGGCTGGTTGAAGATGTTATATCTAATGAGATACTCGATGATTTATTGAGAAGAGAGTTCAGTAAACAACAACGTGAGAAAAGTAAGTGTACAAAAAATGTATTGTCTTCATGTTGATGCTATTTCATTGATTATTTTGCCACTTGTTCTTATGTATTGTCTTTTTAGCTATCTTTGTAGATGACAAAGGAAAGACAGTTTTGAAAAGTTAGTTTTAAAAATGCATTTGTTTCCTTTGTTACCCATTTTACACTTGTTTTTATGTATTGACTTTTTTTTGCTATCTTTGTAGATGACAAAGGAAATGGAACTTTGAAAGGTTAGTTTACCCAAAACCCTTTTTTTTACTATTTTACCCATTTTTTACTTGTGCTTATGTATTGACTTTTTGTTATCATTGTAGATGACAAAGGAAATGGACCTTTGAAAGGTTAGTCTACAAAAAAAACATTTTTCTGTTATTTTACTCATTATTTACTTGTGGCTTATGTATTGAGTTTTTGCTATATTTGTAGATGATAAAGGAAAGATATTAAGAATTAAGATTGTGGATGATTATGAAAAGAGGATTCAGAATGTAGAAATTGATCTTAACAAGGCAAAAGAGAAAATGCTGATGGAAAGAGGTAATACTTCATTTGAGTAGATTGTACATGGATTAGACTGTTAGGGAGGGTAATTTCATATATAGTAATTAGGGAAGTTGATTTTTAGGATTAGACTGTTAGGGATGGTAATTTCTATTCTTAGCATGGGTATACTTCTAGGAATTATTGTTGTTCTTAGCAAAGTAAGTTTAGGAAACAACTAATTTCATCCAAACAACCCCTTTTAGAGTAAAATAGGATGGATTGAACCATGTACCTTAAACAAACAACCCTTTCAGTAGTAATGAATAGTCCAAACACCCCGTTCATCCAAACACCACTTTCAGAGTTTAGTCCATCCCTTTTTTAGGAGTTAGTCCAAACACCCCTTTAGCTTAAGGGTCTTTACTTCCTTTATGATATGTACCAATCATATATTTTTGCACAAATTCATAATTATTTGAAGCAGACACAGCTAATGCCTTTGATGATATTCCTCCAAGCATTGAAATACTAGAGACAAGCTCTGATGATACTCCTCCAAGCACTCACCCCTTTCAGACAAGCTCTGATGATACATTAAAGTCAAGCTCTGAGGATACTTGTAGCTTTGATGATACCTGGGAATAGAAAAAACTTGTGAAAAAGTTACCTCAAAGTATATAACTACTATTTCATCACAACTTTTAAAGTAGCAAGCTCTACAAGTTTTCAAGGTAAAAATGCTTCAAGCTCCAAACTTTTTAAAAAGCTAAATCCAGGTCTAGCTCAAAAAGCTCTTCCCCGTTTAAAATCTTTTTTTTGCCAAACATCTTACACCTAGATTATGTTCAAGTTCCAATCCTTACCAAGCTAAAAGGTCACCTTCAACAAAGAATTGCATTTTGGGCCTTTTAGCAGTTAAAATTTGGGCACACATTCTGAATAATGAATTTGGAATAAGAAAAACCTAATAAGATGTTGGAGAAAGTGCATATGTTACCAAGAAAAGGAAAAGGAAAAGGAAGATGGTGTAGGACCAACTTGTGTTTGTGAAGCTTATGTTTATCTTTTGTGTTGTTGAAAAAACATGTAACTTTAACTATTTTGTGTGGGTCTTTGTACATTTAAACTTTTGACTCTATCTTGGTTGCTTTCCCTTCCTTTTGGATTATTTAACTGTCTTGTGTTATGAAATTAAATAGGGTGCACCAGCCTGCACAACTAATTTTGCATAATTTGTGTAGGAAACTAAAAGGGGGGGGGGTTGAATAGTTGTTAGCCTTAATTATATTAAGTCAAACAAAAATGTTATCGGTCTTAGAAAGTCAAACTAGTCTTGTATTGTATAGGCTAGCGAGTTAACGGGCTTGGATTGTAATCTATTATTTGGCTATGTATCGGGCTTAAAGCCCACGAAGAAGCCAATGCCATGGCCCATTTAGAAGCGCATACGCCTCACTTAAGCAATGGGTTATAAATATCCTTTCACACCACACTGGATGAAGGGTGTTGTTGCATTTTTCCCTATATAACTTGTAACTTCAATTTTCTCTCTAATCTTTGTTTTTTCTCTCTTACTTTCTCTCTCATATGATTTTCTTTACTTTCTAACATTTTGGTAGAGATTATAGTTGTGTAATGGTTTAAACTAGTGGGATAACAATTGGCATCGAGCCTAAGATGAAGTCGTGATTCATTGTTATGTGGGTTTAAACAAGCTACAAATTTTTTTGTTACTTTTTGTTCTTGGTTCAAAAAAGTCAACCCGGATTTTTGTTGCTTAGATGTGTTAAATGTTTATGTTATTAGCAAAAGATCTAGGAAAGGTAAAGCTTATTGCAAAGAAAGGTAGCTTAACTAATGCACAAGGTTTAGGCTAAGGTAGCTAAAGGTCAAAAAGGGTGATTATTAGGCGATTTTTGGTGAAAAAACTTGTATTTTTCTTGTTGCGTTTTGACAAACTGGTAAATTTCTTGGTTGCGTTTTGAAAAACTGGCAAAGTTCTTGATTGCGTTTTGATTTTTTTTATTAAACAGGTTCAAAACGCAATCATTGCGTTTTGGTTAGAAGAAATTTTTAAATATTAAAATAATCAAACCCCTATTTCAAAAAAAAATTATGGTTGCGTTTTGGATATTTTTGAATATTATATTGACTGCGTTTTGACCAAATCTCAAGCTGCGTTTTGATAAAGTTCATTGCGTTTTGATTCAAAAGTCACTGCGTTTTGATAAAAATCGTTGCGTTTTGCTTAAATTTTCTTTGAGTTTTGAACCAATTAAACCACTGCGTTTTGATAAAGTTCATTGCGTTTTTGATTCAAAAAGTCACTGCGTTTTGATTAAAGATGTTGGTTTTGCTTAAATTTCTTGCGTTTTGACCAAATCTCAACCACTGCGTTTTGACCAAATTCATAACCATTGCGTTTTGACCAAAATCTCAACCATGCGTTATTGGTGTCAATGCGTTTTGGTTGTCCACTGCGTTTTGGTTTAAAGATAGCACTGCGTTTTTGTCTAGAAATCTTGTGTGACGAAATTGGTTTCAGTAAAACAGACATAACTTTTTGATCCGTTAAGTCCGTTTCAGGCCCCGTGCAAAGCAGATCACTCTAAGAGTTCTAGTTCTTTTTTAGATTCCAAAAACTTTGTTTGTTCTACATGTCATAAGTGTGTCTTTATGCAATCATGATGCTTGTATAACAAAACTCCTGAAGGAAGTAAATTCACGTGCTAAGATTCAATCCAATAAGACCACAAACAGTAACAAACCCGTAGATCAAAAGAGTCATACTCAGAAACCTAGTAGACAGATCTTTACAGGACATAGGTTTTCTCCTAATAAGACTTCCCGTGTGTGCTGGAAAACCATATCCTAGATCTGATCTTAGATGGAACCCCTTACGGGTAGAATTTTCAATATGTTGGTTCTTAGGTGGATTCCTACAGGAAAGTCTCTTTGATCTTGCACAGCATGGTTGATAGTGAACCCCACATGGTTCAAATGTTAGATATCCTCATATTCATGAATGATCAAACAAACTCTGGATGTAAGTGCAGTACATTCAATCAATGTTAGAAGGAACTAAAGTCTTGATTTAATTGCAGATACCTTATGTAATATCAAAAGGAAATCTCAGAGTATCATGGTTGTGATATAGGCTGATATCTTCTCAGAAACCATTGTCAAAGTGGATTCACAGAGATGATACAGAAAAAATAACGTATTGTTTACAACGATCAAGCTCGAAACTTCAATGTCAAATGACGTTGATTACAACAGATCAAGCCCGAACCTCAATGGTCAGAATGACGTGTTGAACAATATGGTTTCAAGCCTCGACACCACATGTCAAACAGAAGTTCATCCAAGCAGACTTGAAGACAGTAACAACGTCAAAAAGCTGGATTTGCTATTCGGTCCTTTGTTCGACGGAATATATTTCAAGGAGAAAATCAAGTTGTTTTAAGTCTTCGCATTGTCATACTACTGAAGCATCAAATAAACTGTCAACAAACAACTGATTCAACTTCCTCCACTTCTATTCTAGCTACAACTGTTCTCTGTAATAGAAACTGATACTTGTGTACAAGTTTTTTTATTCTCTCTTTATTTTTGATTATACAAATATTTGAAAAGAAAATAGAAAAAAAATATAAAACCTAGAAAAAACAAATATATAAATCAAAAAAATTTCAAAAAATACCAAAAGAATCTTCTCGACATGGTCTGTGGGAAGCCGATAACATTTACGTACTAGAATGTGTTTTACATCGACACGGGGCGTGTAAATGAAGTTTCGAACAGGAGTTTCAAATGCTTCAAAACCATGTCGTTTCTAAAATTTTTATATGATTATGTAAACTTTCAGTACATAAACTCGGTCCCGAATGTAATTAGGGAAGTGTACCTTCAGTGCGCTTACTATAAAATAGAAGAAGAGTCTTCTATCATGTTTTTAAAATCTGTTCTTGAACACAATTTTTTTCAAAAAGAAATTTCAATGTCAAAATTGTCTACAATGTAGATTTGTGGTATTTCTCCATAAAAAGTTGGTATTTGTTTTAAAATTGATGTGTTCAACACTCCCTTCACCCACGATAATGATAAGAATTGTGTACGTAGTATGTCTTTTATTGTGAATCAATTTCTGAGGGGGAGCTTTTTAAAACAAAGCCTTTTAATGTGTTGGATACATCTCATAAATGTCAATTTTATGTATCCAAACACATTTTGTGAAATTAAAAATGTGGAAACTTATAATGTCAATTATTAATATACATTGTTCACTAAGGCATCTCACTCCGTCTTCAACATTTTGTGGTGTCATATCAATTTTTCATTCCAATGTCAAGTTTTAATAAATATTGGTTATCCCTCATACATGTGAAGGGGAGCAATACTGAAAATGAATTTCATGCAATATCGTGGTATAATTTTTCTCCCCATGGAATTTTTCATGTCAAATTTTAATCAATTGGTATTTCAAATACTAAGTGTTTTATTATTTAAAATAAGGGGAGAAAATGTGATTAAAATATGTTATAGACGAATGTGATCTTCAAGACTCTAGTGCAACTTTCCTTCATGTGCTTAAACAATTCTGGATCTCGAAGCACATGTGTAGGGGGATTTTTGAAAATAAACAGTGTAGAAAATGGTTTTTATGGTTCGATCTTTCTATTACCCAACAATCTATTAATTTCACGACGATTTCTGAAGTCATAAGGTGGTTAGGTTAGGTATTAGTTCCTAGATCCAAACAAAACCGGAGGGATTACCCGATATGATTGGAGATGAATACGTTTAAGGGAAAGGGAATGCCGGACTAAGATTGAGCTAACACTGGTAACAATCACTAACAACGGTGGTTAGTAATGGAAATTTAGTCTTGGTAAGCATTGAAGGGGTTGGAAGAATGAAAAAAGAAATGTTTGAATAATGGGTAAAAAGAAAGAAAGCCTCCTTTACACCTTAGGCAGAAGATACTCAGGTCATACATAATCTATCAAAAATCACAAAGATGATTGTTGATATTGAAGACGACATCATGAACCCAGTGATGCAATGCACAACCCTTCCCAGACATTCAGGTTTCTCTCAAAAGAAACTTGTCTCATTTGTCACGGAGATACACACATTATCAATTGACATCTCACTCCAGATTTGGTTTATTGAATAGGTGGCAGTCTTGCTCCTAGCCTCCGATTACTAAAACCAAAAATGCACAAATTCGAGTCTAGAGTCCAAAGAAGAGATCAAATTATTAAATCTCACTTAGGACATCTATGGTCAAAATTACTCTTGTTGGAATACCTTAATGTTCACAGTTGTAACAAAGAGTCCTACGCAGTTATCTTGAGATTCTTGCCAGAACATCCGAGTGATACTTAGTATTCACTTGTGAAGATGGAAAATCCTGCCTTGAGCCAACATCAAAACAAAGCTCTTTGTAGGTGACTTGCAAGATTCTACATGAATCATGCTTGTGTTAACTGGATATTGATTTTGGTCCAGTAAATAAATTGATGAATTAATCGGAAGATAGTACTATATGATTCACTCTTACGTGTTGTCTGAATTTGCGACGTTCGGTATTGTGACTAGCAAGCATGTGTGGAATCTAATACATTTGTGTTAGAAGATTACGCTTTGAGCTGGAACCCTGTCAAGGAGGATTTCTTTGAATCTACCTGAGGGGGGGGGGGGGGTCAACGGTATAGTATTTATACTATAAATATGGGAAACCGAGGTTTAATGCAACGAACTCGATATAAGACAAAGCCAAAATTCATCTTTTTATTGCTAATGTTTTATTTAGGATAAGACGAAGGGTTGCCAGCCTAATTCCAGCGAAGTCGGATTATAAACCACATGCTCTTACTCAAGCTTTCAAGTCAATGTTCAACATCAAGATTAGTTGATTCTAATCTTCCCACCATTATAAGGCCCTCAAAGTCAACTAAAGAATCGTATTTTAGGAAGATTGTTAGACTTATAATCATATATGTCAAACAAGAATGTAACAAGTATGAGCATGTTGGTCAAGAGCACAAGTTGATCAAGGAAGTCAAATCAAGATGATTCAAGTCAAGGAGATGATGCAAGATAACGATCTCAAGAACTCAAAGTCAAAAAGATAAAGGCTCAAAATGAAGATCACAAAAGCATGATATGACAAGCCGTTACAACAAGACAAGACCATAAACAAGGCAAAGCATAAACGTCAAACGTCATATCTTCAATGTCATCGGTGGTACAGAGGAGTTTGAAGAAAGAGACCTCAACATTGGGGGAGATTGTTAGCCTTAATTATATTAAGTCAAACAAGAATGTTATCGGTCTTAGAAAGTCAAACTAGGTCTTGTATTGTAATAGGCTAGTCGGGTTCAACGGGCTTGGATTGTAATCTAATATTGTCTATGTATCGGGCTAAAAGCCCACGAGAAGCCAAGCCCGGCCCATTTAGAAGCCCATACGCCTCACTTAAGGCAAAAGGGTATAAATATCCCTTCACCACACTTGGTGAAGGGTGTTGGTTGCATTTTCCCATAACTTGTAACTTCCCATTTTCTCTCTAATCTAGTTTTTCTCTCTCTACTTTCTCTCTCTAAGATTCCATCTTATTTTCTAACATTTTGGTATAGATTATAGTTGTGTAATGGATTAGCCATTTTAAAACTTTACTTAGGAAAATTGTTGATTCGAGTTGTATTTCAATCATATCAACAATATGAATCATAAACAAAAACTATTAAATTAATGAACTAAGAAACAATAACATATAGAGATAGAGAAAGAAACGATTCAAACAGACACCAAGAATTTATAGTGGTTCAGCAAAGAAGCACCTCTTTGTTCCTACTTACTCCCCGAAGTACTCCACTCGGATTTCAATATGTCAACAAGCTCCCTTTAGGCGGAGGAATACCGTTTACAACGTCGCTTACTTTCTTTTTCGGAACTAGCTAGATGTCGAGTTATTTATTCTTAGCTATTACCCAATCTAAGACTTCATAAAATCTTTATTTATTTACTAAGTCTTTACACACTCACAAGATATATACTCTTGGATTGACACACAATCTAAATCACAAATACAAAATTTACACAATTGAATCTACACACAATCCAATTTACACAACAACACAAAGTTAATATAATGAAGACTTATGATCTTGAGGAGGAAGAAGGAGATCACTTAATAACAATTCGTATGTAAAAGAATACGATTGTTCTTCTCTTGCACTTGATTAGAAGAAGAAGGGAGGAAGAAAGAATTAATCACTTGAAACAAGATCAAGGTATGTTAGTGATTAAGATATGTGTTTTAGAAAGAAAGAAAGAAGAGAGAAAAGTAGATCTGAGAAAATTCGTGGCAAGAGGTTCTGTTTTTCAGATGGGGTGGCCCAGTATTTATAGGAGACAAAAAGAGCCGTTGTGCTGGCGGCGGTCCCGGCGGTCCCAAATATATTAGGGGGCCGCCAGGCCTATAAGGGGGCCGCCGTAGACTACGCTCCTCTTTTTGTCTTTTTGTGGGGAAGGTGTTATCTGTTTTAGAACCTTCCATTTTGGGGGGAAAAATCTGATTTCAAATTTATTATTTTAATAATACATTTCTTTTATAAATAAATATTTTGTTTTTATATTTTTATAAAAACACTTTTGTAGAAATGTAAGGTTTAAGAAAAATATTTTCTTAATCACTAATCATGTTTAATGATTTGTTTATCCATACCTTAAGTGATTAATCTTAGAAATAGAATTTTACGGTTAGTAATTTATAAACGTTTATTTTTATCGTAAACGTTTTTACATTTTGTTATTATCAAAACATCGAGAGGTCGAAAAATATAAATAACGTTTTTAGACATTATTTGTATTAACAATCTCCCCCTTTTTGATGATGACAAAATATAAACTCATTTAGTATAAAATTAGAGGTTTATAAATTACTAATGAGTTTAATTCCATTTCTCCCCCTTTTTGTCGAATCCAAAAAGGTTGATCGTCGAATTGTAGTAGAGAGAAAGAAATCGACGATTAAAGACTCCCCCTTGATGTATGCTCCCCCTCGTTCGGGGCACCAAGGGATCGATCTTACGATAATTTGTTTGCTACAAAACAAGGTTAGAAGTACAAGTGCAAGCCAACATAGCATGACAAATATCTCAACATTATAATCCACACTTTTGGAAACTCATAAATAAAGTTCATTCAAATTCTAAGAAGAGCATATATAGCCATATATGACAATATATAAAGATACAACATAAGATAATCATAACCTAACATAGCATAATTAGAGTATCTAATAAAATTAAACAAGTAGATGATTCTTGACTTTATAAGATGTGATACCCAAAACGTAGTGAACATTTATTTAAGAAAATTAATCATTTAGGAGTGATTAATTCTATTATGTAACTATTTTTCTGTTGAGGCTAATGGGATTACTTTGATTCATGAGTTTGGGTTTTTTAGGGGGAATAAAAGTTACCATCTTTATAAGGAGTATGTTGTCGATGTTACTAGTGCTAATGTTGGCAAATTGGTTGTGGGGTTGTTGCCGTGGGATAATTCGATTGCTTTTGTTAATGGGATTGAAGTACTTTCGGTCCCGGATAAGTTGTTTAGCGTGAAAGTGACTCCTATTCCGTTAGGGGATGGTTTTGACCTTCCGGGCCGTGTTGGGTTTGAGACTGTTTATAGGGTTGATATGGGAGGTTCTGGTTTGTTGCCGAAAGATGATCCTTTTTGGAGGAAATGGGATTCAGATGAGGAATTTTTAGTTAATCCGGCTGCGGCTAGGAATGTAAGTGTAGACCCTGGTTTGATTCGGTATCATGATGGTGTTGCCAGCGATGTGATATCGTTGGTTGGAAGTTACATGATTTGGTGTTTAATGTTTATAAACAATCAATTTGATGGGAAACTAGCTGTGAATCTTGATTCAAGTAATACCAAGAAACTTTCATTTCTTAGTCAGGTTTCTTCGAACAACATATCCATACAAATGTACAAGAAGAATGTCTAAAAGATGAATCGGGTACTCTAATCGAGTTAACAAGAAAACACACAACGGCAAAGTGACAGGCTTAGGCAATGGTGGCAGAGAGTGGAGAGGGAAGTAGGGTCCACTGGTGGCGGAGAGTGGAGAAGGTGGTGGTTGGGAGGAGGAGGTACGGTGGTGTGATGGTGGTGGAAGAGATTGAATGGAAGATGAAGAAGAGATTGAGTTAAAGGGGTGAAAAATGTTAAAATATAAAGTATAGGGGCTAAATATAACATTAGCGTTCTTCCCGCAGGCTTGAATTTTGAAAATCGAGTTTGGTTTGTGAACAATGCTTGAATAATCAAAGATTGGATTGGATTCTATTTCTGCAATTAAAAATGCAAAAACAAGTAAAAGAAACCCTAAAACGAAGGCAATTTAAGCTAAAACCTAAAAACGGGAACGTAAAAACGCGACTTAAAAAATTAATTTATCAAAAATTATATCCTAAAGTGATTTTTTTTTACTTTTAATTAATCCTAAATGACTAAAAAGTAAGAATAAAGAAAACTAGACCACAAACGGAAGCTTTTAAAGTTAAAAACGCGAAGAAAACGAGAACGGGATTTAAAACCCGTTCTTTAAAAAACGAAATTTTAAAATATTAACCTCGATGCAAATTTATTTTTCCTAGGTTCTAAATGATAAAAGAAAATTTTGAAAAAAAGAATTCTTATTTTTTTGACTTTGTAATATTATTATGAATTAAACACTGTTTTAAAAGGAACAAATTAATTAAAAAATAGTAAACACTAGGAAAAATTATGAAAAATTCTGAAAAGTGCTTGGGAGAATTCTTAACCTAAGAAAAATTAAAAAGGAGATGCTAGCTTATTGAATAAAGCTGTGAAATAAGCCCAAATGGGTGAAAGCTTAATGGGCAAGAAAGGCTTAAGAATTTAATTGTGTAGTAGAAAACCAGATGGCCCTATGGCGCTACTGGCATTGAAAGCGTGTGTTAAGGACGTTTGTGTTAAAGGGGGAGGTCATGGGTTCGAGCCCCATGGCCACCTTTTTTCTTCATTTTTTTTTTAAAAACTTAAACTACTTCAAAAATAAGCACAATTAAAAAAAGAGACTTTTAATAAATCTGAAAATATGCTAGAAAAATAGCAACTAAATAAGGGCATATTTACTATTATAATAAGTCTTAAATCAGCTAACTCTTGGCTAGTTAGCAAAATAAGCAAATGGAAAAAAACTAACTGAGTAAAAGCAGACCTACACTAATCACCTAATAAGCAAATTTAAACCAAATAAGGAACTAGATATAAGCAGAAAAGCTAAACCAGGCAAATAAGCACAATTGCTAAACACAGTCAACAAAGCAGCCACAAATGCTACTTTTGAGCTTAAATTTAGCTGAGCAAAAAGAAACTTATGGGCTTACAAGCTTAAAACAGATTGAGTTGGGTCATCAAGTAGCACATATCAACATAAATGAAATTTTGAATTAAAGTTTAAGTTAGAAATCACTTTGAAAAAGGTTGTTTGGATCAGCACACACTGATTTGGTTTTCATTAAAAATAAGGGACAAATTTCAGGTTAAAATTTAAGCTAGTAAAGGACTTTCAAAAACTAAAATGAGTTAAAACAGATGAAATATGCAATCTAAGGAGCTTATACACAAAAGTTTAGACCCTAAAAAACTTATTTGACTAACTAAAAATTGAAGATGAAAGACAGTTTAAGGCTAAATCGTTCTTAAGAATAACTTGGACAGATGTTGGGGTCTAAAAACAACACAGAGCTGGGCCCTTAACTAATAGAATTCTAATCATATTTAGACATGGAAAACTCTAAAATGGACATGAAAACATTACTAAATAAGATTGATTGAAACAGACATATAAAAAAAAGTACAAGTACACAAATGAAAATTTTAATCCTAACTTTTACTTTTAACACAAAAAAAAACTTAAGAGCTGAATTTTTAACATCACTTAGGGCTAAACTAGGTTACTTCAAGTGTCAAAACCATTGTAACCCATTTTGACCGTTTTTACCCCTTGACCCGAAACACACCTAAAGAAACAAAATCTTATTTTTTAGCTTATACAGCTTAAGCAATCTTAAGAAAACTAAAAACAGATCAAAATTAAAGAACTATGAGCACATATAAGCAATTAGAACTGAGAATTAAAGCACTTAAAATAGCCAAATGAAATAAGCAGTTAAGTAAGGAAAATGGACAGATTTGCATAAAACTTAAATTTTTATTAAAAGGTAAATCTTACAAGATTAAAAACAATGACAGAACTTAAAATAAGACTTAAAACTTACAAAAACATTAAAAGCTAATCTACTCTACTCCTAGATCTACTGTCTTTCTTTCTATTATATTAGCTGGGAAGTCCCATTTGCTTTGTGCTTCTTGTGTTTGTGTTGTGAGAGAAAACCAAGCATGATCCTAGCCCTTGAAATTTCTTGGCCTTCAAGAACTTAATCCTAACCCTTGAATCTTTTGTCTCATTCCTTGACCAATTAGGTGAATAGGGATTGCCAGTGTGGTTTGTGGTTTTTGTGGTGTGGGGTAAGTGTTTTTGGAGTGGGAGATGTTTTTTGGCAGTATGTTACAGGGGTGCAACAGTAACACGTAATGGTGGGGGAGATGGGTTTTTGGTTGTGGCGGGAAAAGGGTGTTATAAGAGACAGGGTAAAATTTTTAGGAGATTGGCACAATAGGTCCCTGAACCTATATATGTCTATTGCATGCTAAGTCCTTGTAATTTGTATCTTTGGTCCCTGGAGTTAGGTTGGAGGTTGCATAGTTAGTCCTCAAGGACTAACAATGTTAGGGTTGAATGACTTAACGGCAGTTAAGTCATTTGGGCTTTATATATGTTTGGGCCGGTTAATGTATTAAAGGGGTTTATGGGCTTTTTGGACTAAATGGTTTAATTTAAATAAAGTGGCGGGACCGACACACTAAAATGGGGTACGGGTCGGCCTATTTTATTATGATGGGTTTTAGGGTTTCGTTTTTCCATACTATTTCCAATGCGTATCCGGGGTTGGACTTTGGAAACTTCGTCTTGACTTCATTAAATGCACAAACATTGTCGAGTCGATCCGGAAATGTCCGTTTAAGCTCCGTTTTCAATCCTTTTGTACCTTAGGCTTTGGTTTTTCGCACTCTATCCAATTCCGCTCTCAGTTTTGTCCGGTTTGGCTTTGTTTTTGTCCTTTAGTGAGTATCTGATACATGCACAGTACAAACACAAAAACAAGCATATTTATGACATTTTATGTGCGTTTTTTGTCGTTTAGAGCCGTTTTATTAGGTAAAAGGTATGTGTAATTACACACATACCATAAGGCATGAGGTTTGAAGCTTTAGATTCCAAAAATTGTTTATCAAAAAGCAGAAATCAGCTAGGCCTAGATGGGATAGTGGTCAACTGCACAGAAAATCAGGTGGTCACAGTAGAAGAATCTGTGACCCTTGATGGCGGTCCCTTAAATATCTGGTGGTCCCAAATATATTGGGGGCCGCCCAGTATTTAAGCGGACTGTTTTCTAGGGACAAAAATTTTTCCAGTTTTTCCTGAAAACCTATAAAACTTTCTTTTATTTTTGCAGTCAATTCCATTTCATTATGAATATATAAACATAATAATCAAGCATATAGGACTAAGCATCCTAAATTCAATCAATAATGCACATATATATGGGCAAGTTGACAAGTTCATAAGCATGCATAATATTTTAATTATAACTAAAATGTATCAAGGTGCATGCAAAGCATTGGTTTAGGATGATAAAATTGAAAGATCATCCATGGCAAGCTAAGTTGCCCATACTACGTACTAAATTACTAATAAGTAGCATAAGTTCAAACACCTAATCATAATAGGTTAGTAAATAATATAGATAATAATGTCATAAAGCAATTTCCCTCATTGCTCACTTCTTCATGTTTCTCCACAACTTTCTAAGACTTTTGCCGATTGACCTTACTCCACCATGATGCTCATCTCTTAATTGCACTTGACGGTTGATGATTTCTGTTTGGCTGGTGTAAAATGGTTCAAGGTGAGGGTCAATGTTAGGTGGATTTTGAAAGACTTGAGGAACTTGATTGGTTAGGGAATTGACATAACGAATGGGGGAAGAAGTACTTGCACGTGAGGTCCCTTCGTCATTCCCATCATCATCATCATCGTTGAGATAAGATGAGGATGGTTGATCGAAGGCAGAAGATGAAGAAGTGGATTGACGACCTCTTCTTGTGCCACGATTCCTTCTTGGTTTTCGCTCTAGTTGAGTGGCAAGAGGAGTCATGACACGATCGTACAAGACATAGGACTTGTTCTTCAACTCGAGATATTCACTAATGATGAGATCAAACAAGCGGGTTAATAGCATACCATAAGGTAGAATCAACCTAGCTTGCTTGGTAACCCACTCCATTCGTTTTGCCATGAAGTAGGCAAGATTGAATTTTTTAGAGTTTGCAAAGCAATAAAGCATATAACAAAGACATGCGGGGAGGTAATCCCGATTACCCCCCAAACAGAAAACATTTTCCTGAATTATTTCTTCCAAAGGTTTCAAAGTTGACATAATGTCGGACTAGAATTTTCGTGCTCTTTCAAATGGCATGCTCGGGGAATTTTCACGACTTCATCTTGACTTTGAATAATAATTAAACTTGATCAAATCGAGCCCGAAAATTCTTGTTTTTGCTCCATTTTCAATCCTTTTACCTGCAAGATATAAAAACACAAACCAAACATATTTGCGAGATAATATCCATATTTTAGCATTTTTAGTCCAATTAATAGTGTTTTCTAGGTTATAAATGATGTGTGTTTTAGCACACATCATTGGCCAAACTGCTTATCTGTTTTTCTTAACTGTTTATCTGCTTATGTCCTTTGCTTTTTTGCTTGTATATGCTTATTAGATGTTACTCATTATCTGTTTCAGCTTATTTACTTTTACATTTTACTTATTAGTCATTAAAAAGCCAACAGTTTAAGCCTTTAAGCCCTTAATTATATATCATTTTGTCTTGACCTTTTAAGCCTTTTCTAGTTCATTGTAGTTGCTTGTTTTGTATCTTTATGCTTATTAGGTTTAGGGGTTAAGTTAGTTTTTAGCTTATTGAAATTTTTAGTGCTTATTGAGTTCTTAAAAATCAAAATCAATGGCCATTTAGCATGTTTTTCCTTTTAAAAGCCTATTGTCTACCTGTTTTTAAGTGCTTTGCAGCCTACATTGTTTGCTTATTTTCATTGAGAGAGCTTATTAGGTCTAGGGGATAGTCTGTTCACAGCTTATTTACTTGTCTTATTGCTTATTAAGTTTAAATCAAGCCAATTGCCTTAGCTTTAGGACTTAGTTAAAAAAAATGAATCTGCCTACTTTTCTTAGCTTATTTTAGCTTTTCACAAAAAGTCATTTTTTTAATTTTGTTTATTTTTGTCTGTTTTATAAATTTGCAAAAAGAAAAAGTAAAAAAAATGTTTTTAAAAAAAAAAGTGAGGCATGGGGTTTGAACCCATGACCTCTCCCTTTATACCAAACGTCCCACAACACACCACACACAACCATTCGCCCTAGGGTCTTTTTCAGTTAATATTTACCTTGTTTTATCTATATAGTCCTTTTAGCCCTTTTTTTGCTTATAAGCTGTTTTCAGCTGATTTATCAGCTTATTTGATAAGTTGTTTTCAAAATTTTATTTTTCTTAAATTCTGCATACTTTAAAGTACTTTCCATGAATTTTTCATATTTTTCCCATTTTATTTACTATTTTTAATGAATTTTTCTTTTTAAAACAGTATTTAAATCATAATAAATAAAATAAAAGTCAAAAAAATATAATTCTTTTTTTTAAATTCTCTTTTATCAATTAGGACCTAGGAAAAATAAATTTGTTTTCGTAGAGGTAAAATTGTGA
Source organism: Tanacetum coccineum (assembly GCA_026074375.1). Taxonomy (NCBI): domain Eukaryota; kingdom Viridiplantae; phylum Streptophyta; class Magnoliopsida; order Asterales; family Asteraceae; genus Tanacetum; species Tanacetum coccineum. Next base: position 53,628 of record BQNB010001316.1, on the reverse strand, counting down.
AATTTGATTTTTTAAAGAACGGGATTAAAATCCCGTTCTCGTTTTCGCGTTTTTAAGCTTAATTTACTTTCGTTTTCGGTCTAGTTTTCTTTGTTCTTACTTTTTAGTCACTTAGGGTTTATTAAAAGTTAAAAAATCATTTTAGGGTTTAAATTTAATAAATTAGGTTTTTAGTCGCGTTCGTTTTTAATTTCCGTTAACGTTTTCGTGTTTTAACTTTTATTGCCTTTATAATAATGCTCCTGTAGACTTAGGATTTCCTTTTATGCCTTATTTATGCTTCCCGTAGAATTTTAGGATGTTCATTTGCCTTTTTATGCTTTCCCGTAGTTTTAGGTTTAAATTCCCGTGCCTATTTATGTTTTTCTCGTAGTTTTAAGCTTACCTTAGTTTAAATTGCATTAATTTCCCGTAGTTTTAGAAAACCCAATCTAATCTTTGTTATTCAAGCATCCAAAAGTCAAACCAAATACGTAACCGTCAATTTCACGCCTCGTTGGGGAGAACGACCCGGGTCCGGTTTCGAACTTTATGGACAACGAAGTGAGAGACTGATACTTCCGGTTACTATACTACTACTATTGATATTATCCTATTTATTATATATTTATATGTAGTAAAGGACACTAGTCACCGACTCACACTCTTTATCTTTCGTGAGTTTAGTATCAGAGGACATGGGGTTTTTCATTGGTTTAGAATCTTCTAGACCAAATTTCTTGAGCATTTCTTTAATATACTTAGATTGATTAAAGAAGATACCATCTTCCATTTGTTTTATTTGTAATCCAAGGAAGAAGTTAAGTTCACCCATCATGCTCATCTCGAACTCGTCATGCATGATTTTGGTAAATTCATCACACATGTCTTGACAAGTCGAACCGAATATAATGTCATCGACATATATTTTAACAATGATAAGATTTGAACTTTTCTTCTTAGTAAAAAGAGTGTTATCTACCATTCCTATTTTATATTCATGTTTAATAAGGAAAGCTTTTAATCTATCATACCAAGCTTTGGGTGCTTGTTTAAGACCATATAAAGCTTTATTTAAATTATAAACATGATCTGGTTTCTCGAAATCAATGAATCTCAGAGGTTGTGCTACATATACATCCTCATTGATAAAACCGTTTAGGAATGCACTTTTTACATCCATTTGGAATAGTTTAAAATCTAAGGCACAAGCATAAGCTAATAATATCCTAATAGATTCAAGTCTAGCAACCGGGGCATAAATTTCATCATAGTCGATGCCCTCTTGTTGGTTATAGCCTTGAGCAACTAACCTAGCCTTATTTTGAGAAATATCACCATTCTCATCTAACTTATTTCTAAACACCCACTTCGTTTCTATAATTGTCATATTCTTAGGTTGTGGAACTAACTCTCAAACGTCGTTAGCAATGAATTGATTTAATTCTTCTTGCATAGCGACTATCTAACTTTCATCTCATAAAGCTTCGTTCACATTCTTAGGTTCTATAGTTGATATAAAACAAAAGAAGTTACTTTGGTTTTGGGCTTGTAACCTAAGGGTTCTTTGATTAAGGTTTCCTATGACGTTTTCCAAGGGATGGTTCCTAGATTCCTTAATATTGAATATTTCATCAATCTCTAATGTTTCATCCTCAACAACATTTTCTAGGTTTTTCTTTTTGGTTTCCCTAATAGCTTCTTCTTCATCTAAGTCATCATCCACCAAGGGTGATGTCTTAGAGGGTGGAGGAGTTTCATCGAATGTCACGTTGAGTGATTCTTCGATTTTCCTAGTGTGTTTATTAAGGATGATGTAGGCTTTACTATTTTGTGAGTAACCTAAAAAGACACCTTCGTATGACTTTGGGTCAAACTTGGTAAGGTAGTCTTTGGTGTTTAAAATGAAGCACTTGCTTCCAAACACTCTAAAATAGTCAAGAGTAGGTTTCCTACCTCTCAAGAGTTCATAAGGTGTTTTTCCTAGGATGACTCTAATTAGGATTCGGTTAAGAATGTATGTTGAAGTATCGACGGTGTTACACCAAAACTTTTATGGCAACGATTGCTCGTTCAACATGGTTCTACTCATTTCCTGAAGTGTCCTATTTTTCCTTTCAACCACGCCATTTGATTGAGGAGTGCGTGGAGCCGAGAAGTTATGAGTAATACCATTGGCATTACAAAACTCTCCAAATTGCACTTCATTATCAAATTCTCTACCGTGGTCGGTTCTTATTGACACTATTGTACATCCTAATTGGTTTTGGATTTTCTTACTAAATATTTCGAATTGATCGAAAGCTTCGGTTTTATCCTTAAGGAATCTAGTCCAAGTATACCTAGAGTAGTCATCTACTATGACTAAGGTGTAGCGGTTTCCTCCGTAACTCCGTACGGCGGATGGACCGAAAAGATCCATGTGGAGAAGTTCTAAGCATCTAGTCGTTGAGACTATATTCTTAGCTTTGTGACTAGCGTGAGCTTGTTTTCTAATTTTGCAAGCATCACAAAAATGTTGATCAAACTTAAGCTTAGGTAAGTTTCTAACTAGTTCCTTAGATGCTAACGATTGAATGAGACGCATATTAGCGTGACCTAATCTCCTATGCCACAATGTGGAGTTTTCATCAATCGTTGCAAGACATATTTTGTCTTTTAGCTTATTTCCTAATTTCATCACATATAAGCCTTTCTTCCTAATACATCTACCTATAACTTTACCGTCCTTAGTAATTTCACTATCTTATTCAGAGAAAGTTACTCTACACTTATCATCACATATTTATCCTACACTTAGCAAGTTAAATCCTAAGTTATCAACATGTTCTACATTATCTATATTAAGAGAGTCATTAGAAATCGTACATTTGCCAATGATGTTATCGCAAAGATAGCTACCAAAAATAACATTACCTCCATTGTATGCCTTGTATGTGGAGAAGAGCTTTCAGTTACCCGTCATATGTTTAGAGCTCAAAATCCTTGATCCATATCGTTCGGGCTCAAGTTTATCCAAGGATATCTATTTATATAAGGACAGTAACTCAAAAACCATTTGGGTCCCAAATATTCATGGTCCAAAGGTTGTTAGTGCCAAACATCCCTTGCATTTGATGCAATTGGTGATGTTGTGAATCGGAAGACAAATTTCCCTGGTATGTAACTTTGACGTGAGAAGGTGTTCAAACTTTTGGGAAATCCATGAGTTGGTTTGTCGACCAACATGTCTTTTGGGTGCGGTGTTTTAGGTGAGATTATTTATTAGTGACTCTTCTAGGAGGTGGAGTTTTTGATTAAAAATTGGTTTTTAAATATTCTACTCCGGGATTTGTCAAATGTTTATAAAAAGTGTTTGACTTCATTGTACTTGCTCCATATGAATTTTGACTTTGTTTTAATTATGTGTTTTGGGTCTAGACCAAAATAGATTTTTGGAAAAGACACACTTTTCTCAGAACCAGGTTTTGCTGGTTGCGGTACATTTTTATTTTGGGGCCGCTGAACATTAAAGGGGCGCCCTTTTTTATGGGCCTCCATAAGAAGAGTCTTTTTCTGTAGTTTTACAAATTTTATTTCTTAGTTCCACTAGATGATGCTTCTAATGAATTAACCTAAACTCCTCAATTATCACGAGGGTTTTTGATTATTTAACATTTCAATTCAGCAATGTGTACTATTTTCAAATTTGTTTTAATTCTAGTCGATTTTCTTTGGAGTTTTCATTTCTCATTATTAAGTGTGTGACACTTTTGCACAAATATCAACTCCCTTGCTTTTCTCGAGTATGGACAATTTATCTTTTAAATCTCTAAGCTCATTTTCTAGACTATTTCAAATAGCTTTTAACCTTTTGTTCTTAGTGATTATCTTTAAACTCATTTTACATAATTTATCATATTCATTTTCTAAGGCTAAATCATTAATTGATGATGTTTTCATCACGTTACGTAAGTAGATTCCGAACATACCTTATTTGGTGCTTGAGTACAAGGGACATGTTCGTCTTGGATCTTTCATCATCTTCTTTCACCGCTATGCTCCAAAATCCTCATTAAATGCTCTTTAGTTCTTGTCTCTCGGTGGGCTTTGGACATTCTCCATAAGTTGATGGGATCTCCGCATCTAAAGCACTTCCTTTCACTTTTGTCGTTTTTGTCGTCTCGGCTTCTTTGAAAGGTCTTTTTGTCGTTCTGAGGGTATCTCACGAATCTACCTCTTCTCTTAAAAAACTTCTTGAAGTCTCTTACCGCCATGGCGTACTCTTCGTCTTCACTCCTGGAAGTTGAGCACTCTTCATCACTAGATTCTTTCTTAGCCTTTAAAGACAGAGTTTCTTTCAACTTTTGCTTTGACTATTTCGAATCTTTCTTGATGATCTTCTGGCTTTGAGGTTATCAATTGAGCTCATCAAGAGATAGTGATGTTAGCTCTTTTGACTCTTCAATCGGACGTGACCTTTTCTCTCCTTTAGGGTTGAGAGCTAAGAAACTTCCTTACGTAGTTCTTACTGGATTAACCTTCATACAAGAGCTTTAAGACTAGTAATACTAGTATTAAATCTAGCAAAAGCCACTATCTATAGATTCGTCTTGAAATGACGAATTGTTCATATTTGTTGACCAAAAGGGTCGATTTATTATCTTTGACTTGGGTATTACTTGATGGTGAATTACAAAGTTTTTCCAAATTTTTATTTGCGTATTACACTTGAAAATTGTTATTATTCTTTTCTAGGCAAGCATTGTAAATAACTATTTTGGATTCATTATTTTTCGTAAGCCTTTCTTTTATGATTCATAAGATTATTTTTCATAAGGGGACAACTCATCAAGTTTTAGGTTTCTGGAGTTTTGAATAATGGATTGAAAATACATTGGTAAAACCATGCCAAATGATATGTGTGAATCACATTCCTGTTTATATCAAATAGGCCCTAAAAAAGACAAAAGTTATGCTTTAAATGCTTGTTTTTTTTTTTTATTGAAAAAAATTGCTTGTTTGTCTTTGTGATTGTCGTAGGTACCCGGATAATGAAAAATCTAAAGAAATCAGTCAAAACCAGACAATCCCGGACACGGGAACGGAAGAGCCACACAAGAGGTGGGAAAGCTATCAAAAGTCAACAGTGGTAACAAGTCAACCTTCAGTCAAACATGGTCAATACAAAAAGACAAAATTCTAAACCTGTCCCTCAAAATTAAACAAAATTACAATATAATCCTTAAACTAATCGTTGTTAACTCTTATAATTATAAGAGTTAACACCCGTTAACTCCTTATAACAAAACACAAAGTCCAAGCCCAATCCAAAAAACACCCGGCCCAAAATCCCTTATAAGCCCGAAGTCAACCCCGGGTAAATGAAAAGTCAAACAAACCTTTTATAAAAGTAAAAAAAAAACGCGGAAAGAACAGTTACCACTGTTCACTGTCTTCCCCGTTTTACCTCGGGTTCAAACCAAAGGGCAAATAAAAATTGACTATGTGGCCTCGCAATTCAAGTAAAAAGGACTGACATGGTAGAGTTTTACATCATCAAACGCTCCTATTGGTCAATTCCCATAAGGGAATGACCCAGTGGATTACTGAAAACACACGGGAAAGGATATTTGCACTAAAGGAGTACAAAGTAGCACAACATCGTCACATCACGGATTGCTTACTGGCAATCCGTGTTAGCTAAAGATGATCTAACGGGACCACAATAGACTTTCCAATGATTAGTGATTGATTGCAAGGCTAAGATTGAAAGGAGGTGTGATAGAGCTAAGGGCCTAATAGATTTCTGGCTAGCTATAAAATAAGACCTAATCCACTCGCTCTTGGATTTCTTCTTTTTCCCATTTTTAATAGTTAAGATTTTTTAAGTATTTTGCATTTAAAATGTAATTTGTCTTGTATTTTCATTTTCAATAGTATTGTAATCTGTTTTAAATCATTAAAAACGTCCTAGTTTAATTGATCCATCAATTGTTTTTACCTATAAGCTTTTATTAAATCTCAATTGATTCTGTCAACTGGTTTCATAAGCTACCTCTACATAAGACTCCTATTAAAGTCTATGAGTCTTAAGTCACTTGAGCTCTTTATAAGCCAATTAATTGACTCAACTTAAATTCAGTTGGTTACCTTTGCTTAAATTGGACTCTGAGATTTTGGAATATCAGTTAACCATGGATGGGCTCATGAGGTCGTTTCTGGCTTATTTTCAATAAGCCAGAGCTTGTAGATAGCTCAATTAAGCCATCATTGCCTTTGTTTAGCTAGGCTACTTGTAAGTTTCTTTCATATTCACTGTCTTATTTTTCCTTGACTTAATTTTGCTTATTTATGACTTATTGCTGGCTTATTAATTGTTAGTGTTAGCTTAATATGATTAATATGTTTGCTATATGCTTTTTGTTTACATTTTCTTAGTTTATAATTTTTAGTTTTAATCTTATTTTTTATATAAATGTCATAAAAATACTAAAAAATATTAGCATAGCTTTAGATCCTTTAAATTCTGGCTTAAGAGATTGTTGGAATTAACTCTAGGTGGTTAAAGTGTGTTTGATATCAGGGTATTTGAAAATTTATCATTAGTTTTCAAAAATTTGCAATCTAACAATAAGGTTTTTGGATTTTAAAGGGGGTTTCGGACATAGCAGTACTGTATGAGGCCATTTGGTTTAGGATATTGTTTTTATGTTTCTCATCTAGGTGTGTTAAGATGTTTTATATGGTAGGTTTGTTCGTAATGAGATTTCATTCGTTAAATAATATTAGACCAATATATGTTAAGTTTTTTGCTTTCTTTGTGTGTTTATTTCTAGGATTAAACATTACTTGAATTGTTCCTAGAGTTGGTATTAATTTGAGTGTTAAAAATGGCTTCCTTAAGGTTGCATAATTGGTTTTAAAAGTTATGGTTCAAAGGTGTCACTGCAAGCTGCAGTCATTTTAGTAAAACAGTCGTGGCGAGTGTCTTGTTTATTTGGTGGTTATTGGTGTGGGGGGAGGGGTGGAACAGAGTGGGTTTGCGTGTTAGTACCTGTGTTGTCTTGGGGGCATTGTGGGTGTTATGGGATGGGGGGACGTACTGTGGGTGTTGGTTGGGGGGGGGGGGGTTGGGGGGGGTGAGGGGTGGGGGGGGTGGGGGGGTGTGGGTGGGTGTAGGGGTGGTGGGTTTGGGAGGTTGAGGATGGGGGTAGTGGCGGGGGGGTGGGGGACTGGGGGGGGGGGGTTTGGGGTGGTGGTTTTGGGTGTGGGTGGGTGGGGGGGGGGGGGGAGAATGTGGGGGGGGGGTAGTGTGGGGGGGAGATGGGTATGTGGGCTGGGTGAGCTGGGCGAATGGGGTTGTGTGGTCGGGCTGGTTGTGGGGGGTTGGTGGGTGGGGGGGGTATGGGGGGTGGGGTGGTTTGGGGTCGGGGGGGGTGTTTGTGGTGTTGGGGGGGGGTTTGGGTGGGGGGTTGGGGGTGGTTGGTGGGGGTGCGTAGAAGGAGTTGTTGGGGGGGGGGGTATGGGGGGTAGGTTGGTTAGGTGATTTGAGGGTTATTTGGTGGGGTTGGGGGGGGGGGGGTATGGGGGTGTGGGGTGGGGGTGGTGGGGTGGAAGGTTGAGGATGGGGTTTTCAAACGGCACCACACATACACACACACTCTTAGTGTGTGAAGCAATTGTGCATATATACCATTTACATCTCATAGTTTCATTCCTATCTCACACACTTAACATTTGAGTCTCATTTTGCTCTCTTGTTCCTCCTTACCCATGAAACACCTACAACATAAATATAAACTCATAAACTTTTCATCTTTGATCAAAAACTTTTGAAGACTTATTGAAGGTTTGATCATGTGTATCATTCAGGTATTAGTTAAATAACATTTGGGTTGTTTTAGTCTTGTTCATCCTTCTAAAACCCTCAATCTTTGTAAGTCATCAAATCTTTATAAAACTTGAACTTTTGAGGTTATCTTGATGCATAAACATTTGTTGTATAACTCGTTTTGTAAAAATAAAGATTTTAAAACTACGTAAACCATAAAAGGTATTACTTATGGTTCAAAAATAATGATACTAAGTATAAGGAAATCATAGTTTTGTGATCGTGGTTATTTTTGTGTAATAAAATAGTACTTTATAGCTTATTTATATTCAGCTTATATAATAAGCTTATATAATAAGCTTATGGGAAAGCTTATTTGACCTTATTCGATTTATTGAAACTTGTAAATAGTACGACCCAACTAGAAAACATAAAGGAATGTTTGTTCGAGCTTATTACATGCAACATATATTTGTTGTGCTTATTTCTAGCTTATTTTTGGAAGGACAAAGCATTAAGCTTGATAGGCTTAACAAATAAGCCCTATTAAGACTTAATGGGCTTTTAAAAGCCACGTCCTAAACAAAAAGCTCATGAACCACAAGCTTATTTATGAGCTTATGGTTCGGCTTATTTTATTGTGGCTTATTATGAGCTTGTGATAGCTTATTGATAAACCTAGAATTCATTTAGTACCTTTTTTAGCTTATCAGGCTAAACTAATGAGCCCAAGATGGTTAATAAAGTGGTACGACCCAATAGAGGCCCAAACTGTAGCTTAATAGCTCACGGTGGACTTTTGGGGTAAAAACTAGACTTATTGGAGAGCTTATTGATAACTTATGTCAAGTTGAGTGTTTATTGCGTAATAGTTTGTTTAATTAGAACTTTAACGTTTTGGATCAGCTAATTAGGCTTATTGGGCCTAAAAGCCCAATAAGGATTTTAATGACTCATCGGATTTGTTAAAAATGGAAAGTGATCGTATAAAGTTTGTAAATCATAACTCGTAAATTGAAAGTGAGTTGAAAGTGGTTTCTATTAAAGTCTATGACTTTGGAAAAGTGTGTAAACACGAGCAAGTCATGCCGAAATTTTATAAAAATCTTTATACTCAGGAAATAATTGAAAAACAAGAATATTAAAATGTCTTGACTAATTTCTCGAGGATGGGTAAAGTTCCGAACTGCAACAACGTTAAGTTTTTCGTATATGTTAACAATTATATAATATTATATTTATATAATTAATATGATATTATATATACAATTAATTATAGGGGGTTAGGTGGTCTTTTGTCAGACACCTGAAGGGCAAGCCTTATATAGCAGTGTACATAATATCTTTCAGTATTAGCTTCGGTATCATGCGCTTAGTACAACGTAAATGATTCTTTATTTGAACTTGTATCATCCTTAACCGTGGCGCATACGTTTTAATAATCTTGTGGTTCACATTAATTACATTTGGACTAAACCTATGAATTCACCAATTTTATGTTGACGTTTTAAGCATGTTTTTATCAGGTGCTTAGCATGGGTGTCGTTGCTTGACTTATGTGAAGTCTATTTGCCCGGACCGGTTTATCAGAAATTTTTCTATGTCTTTAAATACCGTTGTTGAACTCATTTAAGCTTCCGCATTTCAACTCTTGAATCTTTTAAATTGGATCGATGTAAACTTATTAATATTTTAAATTTAAGCAACGATGTTTATTTTTAAAACGTACCCTTAGAGGTCGTTCTTTATGCTTTGTACTTGGGATATTCAGTGACGTCACGCCCCCGGACGCTTAATCAGACGGGACCCTATTTGGGGGTGTGACATTCGTTTACTAGTATACAATGATTACTCTGCAAATTTTGGTTCATTGATATGTGTGAAATCACATATCCGTTTCATATCAATAATGACCCATAAAAGACAAAATTGTGCTTAAAATGCTTGTTATAGCTTGTTTTTGTCTTGGTGATATTAGGTACGATAATTGCAAAAATCGCCAAGAAAACGGTCAAAACCGACTATCACGGACACGGGAAGGAAAGAAATACAAGAGCTGGGAGAATGCTATCAAATCAAAAACCCAAAGTCAAACCTTGTCACCAAAGTCAACCACTGAAATGACAAAACTCCCAAAATTAACAAATCATCCCATCAAAGTTATACCCAAAATTCACAAAATAATCTAACCCCTAACTGTGTTAACTCTTTTTTATATAGGATTAACAACCAGTTAACCCTTATAACAACAGACCAAGCCGAGACGATGCAATCACCACCCCGTGCCCAAAATCTTTATAAAACCCAAAAGTTTAAATGATTATTACCCGGTCAAAATCAAAGTCAAACACACCTTTTTTATAAAAAAAGAAAGAACGTGGGAAAAAGAAGTTGTTACTATTCACCTTCTTCCCCCTTTTACCTCGAGCTCAAATCAAGGGGTAAATCCAAATTGGTGACATGGCTACGCAATTCAAGTAAAAAAGGACAAGCTGGCAGAGTATTACATCACCAAACGCTCTTATTGGTCAATCCCCAAAAGGGAATGACACGCGGGCAAAGGAGAAAACACACCTATCAAGTAGGATTTGCACTAAAATGTGTGTAGAAGAAGCACAAGTACCCTGACACACGGATTACCACGCTGGCAATCCGTGTGCTCACTTAATGATCCAAGGGCCAAGATTAGAGGGCCAATGATTGAGAGGAATGTATGGACGATATTAAGAGGAGGATATAACTGAATCAGGACCTAGAAGCTTCTCCCAGGCAGTATAAATACAAGCAAGGACTCACTCACAAGATATCTAGGAGTAGGATATAAATTAGCTTTTGTAATTTTCAGTTAAAATGTTTTAGCTTAAAGTTTGTTTTATGTAATTTCTTTTTTCAATATTGTACGCAGTTTTTCACTAATAGAATTCAATTTTTATCTTACTTTTTTAAAGTTTTTTTTACTCAAACTGTGGCATAAGCTAGTAATGTTACATAACTTCTCATGAACTCAAGATTTATGCTCTTTTGATCTCTAAGCACAAATTGGAGTTGTTAATAAGCCTTAATATACATAAATCTAAAAATTCAGCTTAATACCTTGGCTTATTGATTTTGAGCATTTTTTGAAGATGAACTTACCCCTAGGAAGAGCTCATAAGGACTTTTATTGCTTTATTCCTTAATAAGCAGAGCTTGTATATAACCATTAGAGCCTTTGATACCTTTGTTTTAGCTAGGTTTCCTTGTAAGTTTTCATTTATTCTTTCTGTCTGAAATTTTCTTAGCTTAATTTTGCTTAACACTGCTTTATATTTCTGCTTAGTGTTGCTTAATTGAGATTATTTTTAAGCTTATTAAGTTTGTTCTAATAATCTGTTTTCCTAGTAGATAAAGCAAAAATCTTAGTGTTATTCTCATTGTCCTAAAATACTATAAAAAAAAATAATATTAGCTTAACTGTAGCTATTGTTTCTAGCTTTATTTGCTTATATTTTATTCTAATTAAAGTTTGTTAAAAATCTATTTGCTATCTGGTATTTAGGATTTAAGCTCTTAATTTCATTTTCATAAGCTAAAATGGTTTTGAGTCTAGTTAAAGGGGTATTTAGCATAGCAGTTTTATCTTTAAGTTAAAACTGCAGTTGGCCATTTGGTCTTTTGATTTTGGTTGAATCTCTCATATAAGTTTGTCTACGCTAGTTTTATAAGCTAGGATTAAAGTTAGTAAGTATTTTCACTAGTTAGTTTTTCATAAGTCCAAATCTGTCAATTTCTATTTGCATTATAATGCTTTAGTTCTTTCCAGCTTTTACATTTGGCTTAATTACATTAGACTTGTGTTTTAAGAATGTTAGAAGTAAAATCTTAGGTCTGTATTGATAGGGTTTTAGATTTAGTTCATTAGCATGTCAACTGCATCCGCAATGTTAAAAGCCTAAAGGTTATTTTTCTAGTTTCATTTTCAGTAGGATAAAATAGGTGTTAGGTTTTAATTTTCAGCATAAAAGTAGCTTATATATCATAGTTTATAAGTTTGCAATTAGTTTTCAAATTCTAGCTTATTTTGTCATCTAAATTTAAGCGGTAAAATTGTCTTTTGTCTTTTCATTTTCAAAGTAAAATTCAGCATGATCTAAGCCTTAGGTCTGTTTTCAAAGTACTTTTGTAATAAGCAATTGAGTTTCAAACCTTGTTTCAATAGTTGATTTTAGAAGCTTATTAGTTGTAGTATAAGCTTGCATAAGCCATTTCCCTATAAGAATCCAAGAGCTTATCTAAAAATAAGCTCTTATCTAAAAATACGCTCAAAGGTCCCTATAGGGCCTGTTTGGTATTTAGTGTTAATTAAAGAGCTTATTTAGTCTTCTAGCTTATTGCTGGCTTATTTTTTGTTATGTTTAGTTCATTAGCTTAGGTTTAGCATATTATAGCTTAATTAATCTTAACTTTAGCTTATTTAGTCTACTAGCTTATTTTAGTTTAAGAAAAACTCCAAAAAGAAAGTTAAGTAGTAACTGTTTGCTTTTCAGCTATTTTCTAGCTTATTTAGGGATTTTCATAAAAAGTTTCTTTTATTAAAAATGCTTATTTTTAGCTTATTTACAACTTTGCTTTTATAAGTTTTTAAAAATAAAAAAAAAGGGAAGGTGGAAATCGGGGGTGAGCAAGGCTCGAACCCCCGACCTCAACACCCTCTACCCTTATAGCTTATAAGCTGTTTAAGCTTATTTCGTGTCTTATTCATTAAGCTGTGACTTCAAGCTTATTTTTTCTAGGTTCTAATTAGTATAAGCTATTTTCTGTATTTTTTCTAGAATTTTTATAAATAGGTTAGTATTTTTAAACATTTATTTTTATTAAAAACTTTAAAAAATCATAAAAAATAGAAAAATAATCAAAAAAATATAAATCTTTTTTAGAAAATTTTCTTTTATCGTAAAGTTTCTAGGAAAATTAGTTTTGCCTTCGTAGGGTTTAATTTGCAAAATTTCGATTTTTAAAGAACGAGATTCGTTCCCGTTTACATTTTTCGTGTTTTAAAGCTCATTTCAATTCCGTTTTTGTTCTAGTTTTCTTTAAACTTACTTTTTAGTCAATTAGAGTATATTTAAAAAGGAAAATTCAATTTAGGTTTAATTTTAGAAATTTTGAGTTTTTAACTGCCGTTTAGGGTTCCCGTTTTGCGTTTTTAGTTAAAGTTTGATTTTTCGTTATTTGTTTTAGTGCTTAATTGATTTGCTAATTTTAAATTGTAGAAGTAGATAATCAAATCAATCTTTGTTTCCAATTCAAATCGTTGTCCGAACAACAAACGTGGTTTCAATTTCACAAATCGTTGGGGAATAACGACCCGGGAATCATACTTCCCCGGCTAAAAAGTATTAGATTAGTAAAATTTATGAAGATTTTCCTTTTTACCTTTGTCCTCAAGGGTAATTTGGTAATTTTCCATCATATTATATATTTTATTATTACGTGTGTTTTTAACGAATCAATTTTTGGCGCCGCTGCCGGGGATTTGTGATTAAGATTCTCTCGTTTGAAGATTTGTCGAATCGTGCTTAGAGAACATTTCGTTTTCGAAAGTTACGCTTTTAAAAAAATCAAAAAAAAATCAAAAAAAAAAGTAAATATAATTTTCTTTTCTTTTTAATATAAGTAGAATATTAAAAACAAAAAAAAAAAAAACAAAAATATTTGCTCTTTTCTAGTTAATTTGTGAATTTAAAAAGTTACAAAGTTGGTAAAAGAACACCAACAAATAATACCTTCAATTGAGGTATTATCCATATAGTTCCAACTCAAATTAACGATTTAAATAACTTACCATTTGTGTCCACTTTACGAGATTGACTCCCTTAAAAAGTAAAATTTTTAAGAGCTAACCGTGAAGGTAAGTTTGATTATTTGTTAAGTTGTTTCTTTGCTCGTTGTCCTGTTAAAATAGATGTGAAAAAAAACCAAAAATATTTCTTTAATTTTTCCTATTTCCTTTTTTATAGTGGCATGCTGACTTCCTTTATCTAGACGTTCCAATTAATTTTCCCCCCCTAATAATTCAAAGGTCACAATTCCAAGTGACGTCGAGAAAGAACAATGTATCTAACATAGTCAAACGGCGAGATTTCCGAAGCTATTGTTGAACCAGTGGCAGAACGTACCATGGAGGAGCTACTCCGGGCACCCACGGAGGGGTACGGAGAAGCTATTATTTTACCAGAAATCAATGCGGATCACTTTGAGATTAAGACGAATTTGCTTTAATTGGTTCAAGCTAACCCATTTTACAGTCGTGAAAGTGAGAATCCTCATGCTCATATTAATAGTTTTAAAAGAATTACCTCGACTTTACGATTTAGGAATGTGCCTAACGATGTGATTAAGCTAAATGAAGTTTCCAATTCGCTCGAGGGGACTCCTAAAACATTGGTATGAGAAAAGAACCACCAAAACTCAATCTTTCTTGTGAGATTCTCGTTACCAAGTTTCGTTTAAAAAATTTTTTCCTCCTTCGAAACCACTCACTTAAAGAATAAATTTCTCGATCTACATAAAAAATTTCGAGAAACTTTTAGTGAAGCAGGGAAAGATGGAAGGATTGCCTTAGGGCATGTCCCATTACGGATTACGGAGTAACTCAAGTTGATACCTTTAACACAGGTTTTAACGAGAATGAACAAGACTCCTTAATGCCGCGGCGGTTGGAAATCTTTTAAGTAAAACGACTTAGAGAGGTCTTTTTTAAACATAATTTAAATAATCAAAGTTCGTTATTCAAGTATAGATTCAAATGCTTCTAGGATGAAATTTTACTTCTAGTAAAACGTGATGAGAGGAAATCGATGAAGCTGCAGATCCAACTTTCGACCTAGCGAGATTGTTTCTAAAAAATTGTCACGATCCCGCTCCGGTAAGGCGTAGAGAATCTTGTGATACTCTGTGGTGGTGCCCATTCTTGGTGACAATGTCCGCTAACCGATAATAAACAGGGCTATGTTTGTGCTACTACGGAACTTGAAATATCAAGTAACCCTCCAAACAGTATTAGTAATAAAATGGAACCACCAGGTTTTGCTCCGGTGCAAAACAATGGTCAAAATAGGAATTATCAAAATCAAAATCAAGGAAACAATTTCAATCGGGGAAATAATTTTCATCAAAATCCAAGGTTTTCAAAACAGTTAATCATGCTCAGAATTTTCAAACCAGGGTTGTCTCCAAATCCAACCTTTTCAAGTGCCTATAATCAAGTTCTAACAAGAGACTTTCAAATGATTTTTCGAATTACAAGAGGAATAAATGAACAATATGTTAAGAACATGCAAAATCAAATAACTCGTTAAAAGGAGACCATAAGAATGAAATTTTTAAAACACGATAAATCTCAACAATGCCGTTATGAGAATCAACAAACCACTTTTCAAAATAATTGTAAAACAAGATTTTTGATGAATTGTTTCAAACACAAGCCTCAACTTCTGGGTACTCCATTCAGAGTATTACAATCCTAACCCGAAGGGTGAGATGAAAGCGATCACTACTCGAAGTGGTGTTGCTTACGAGGGACCCTCGATTCCTACTAATCCTTCTCCTAAAAAGGTAGTGGAACGAGAAACCGAGGAGAACAACGGATAAAGAGAAAACAAATTTCCAAGGAAGTACCGCTCAAAATCCCACCCTCCGGTATGCCCCTTTTCTATTCCAGAACCCGATGATTCCGGCGACTTACCTAAAACCACTCCATTCTGGAATTCGAATATTATCCGAAGAATCTACCTAAGCCTAAATCCCATATCCCTTCAAACGAAAAGTACGTGAAATGATCAAAGTCCCATACAAAAGATTCGAATCAAATGGAAAGATCTTCAAATCTTTCAAGATTTGCGCTTTGACATTAGTTTCGCTGATGCTTTACTTTGAGGCCAGATTGCTCCTACGATTAAGAGTTTGCTCATGAAATAAGAAAAGTTGCTTGAGTTAAGCTAAGATACCGTGAATCGAGAATTGCCGTACGATGCTTCTCAAGAAGCTTCCCGAAAAGTTTGAAGATCCAGACAAGTTCTTAATTCCATCAATTTCCCAGAATAGATGATTGCATGCCTTGGCCTATCTTGGCGCAAGCATAAATCTTATGCCTCTTTCTATTTGGAAAAAGCTTTCTTTACTGGAACTTACACAAACTCGAATGACTTTAGAGTTAGCAGACCGATCAATTACTTATCCTAAAGGACTCGCTGAAGACGTTTTTGTCAAAGTTGGGAAATTTCATTTTCCTACCGACTTTGTTGTTGTCGATTTCGGAAGGCCTGAAATCTCCGAGTACTCTCTCAATACATGGGAGACCTATGTTAAGGACGGGTCGTAGCTTTAATTTGATGTTTTTAATGAGAAGAAATAACCCTTCGGGTTAATAACGAAGCCGTCACTTTAATCTAGATCAAACCACGAGATATTCCTCTACAAATGACAAGTCGGTAAACCGAATTGATATCATTGATGCAGTTTGTGAGGAGTATGCTCCAGAATTTCTAGGATTTCCTAAATCTTCGGGTGGCAATCCCATCCCGACGTCTGAGCCGTTTACTTTCGAATTCATTTTGGAAGAAATCGAAGCTTATCTTAAGGATGAATTTCAATTTTCAACAGAAAATGATTCATGGCCGATTGCAATCCGGAGGAAGATATTTGTTTGATCGAAAAATTATTAAATAATGACCCGTTTCAACTTCCTCCGATGGACCTTAAACAAAGTGAAGTGACCAAGGCAAAATCTTCAATTGAAGAGCCTCCGGAATTAGAGTTAAAAGATTTACCGTCCCACTTAGAATATGCTTTCTTGGAAGAAAACGACAAGTTACCAGTGATTATTGCAAAAGGTTTAAAAAATTAGAAAAGACGGCTCTCAGTAAAAAAGTTTCTCAAATCTCATAAAGGAGCCATTGCTGAACATCACCGACATCAAAGGGTAATCGACCACTCCGTTTTTTATACACACAAAATCTTGATGGAGGATGATTATAAACCTACAGTTCAAAGTCAAAGACGGGTTAACCCAAAAATTCACGAGGTAATAAAAAAAAGAGGTCCTAAAACTTCTTGATGCCGGAATGATTTACCCGATCTCTGACAGCCCATGGGTTAGTCCAGTGCATTGTGTTCCCAAGAAAGGTGGAATAACCGTTGTTGCTAATGAAGAGAATGAATTAATTCCGACACGTTTAGTTACCGGGTGGAGAGTTTGTATCGACTATAGGAAATTAAATGAAGCGACTCGAAAAGATCATTTTCCATTACCGTTTATGGATCAGATGATAGAAAGATTAGCTGGGAATGAGTTCTATTGTTTTCTAGATGGATTTTCAGGGTATTTCCAAATACCAATAGATCCCCAAGACCAGGAGAAAACTACTTTCACATGCCCGTATGGAACTTTCGCGTACCGTCGCATGCCATTTGGCTTGTGTAATGCTCCCGGTACTTTTCAACGGTGTATGATGGCCATATTCCATGATATGATCGAAAAGACTATGGAAGTGTTTATGGATGATTTCTCGGTTTTTGGGGATAGTTTTGATTCATGCCTCTCCAATTTAGAAAAGATGCTAAAACGGTGTGAAGACACGAATTTAGTTCTTAATTGGGAGAAGTGCCACTTTATGTGTAGAGAAGGAATTGTGTTAGGGCATAAAATTTCAAAATCAGGAATTGAGGTTGATCGTGCTAAAATCGATGTTATCGCTAAGCTACCTCACTCGACTACTGTAAAAGGTGTTAGGAGTTCCTTAGGTCATGCAAGTTTTTACCGTCGATTTATCCAAGACTTTTCTAAGATTGCTAGACCAATGACTCACCTTCTTGAGAATGAAACACCGTTTGTGTTTTCTAAGGATTGCATTGATGCTTTTCAGACTCTTAAAAAGAAGCTTACCGAAGCTCCAATCTTAGTTGTCCCGGATTGGAACGTACCTTTCGAACTCATGTGTGATGCAAGTGATTTCGCGATTGGTGCGGTTTTAGGACAACAAAAGATGAAGCATTTTTAGCCTATACATTATGCTAGTATTCATTACACTACCACAGAAAAGGAAATGCTTGCCGTTGTATATGCTTTTGAAAAGTTTCGGCCATACTTGTTCATATCTAAAACAAGTGTATACAGACCACTCTGACTATTTAAAAAGTAAACCTTATGAAACACACCAAGATGCTAAGCCGAGGTTGCTCCGTTGGGTTCTTCTCCTACAAGAATTTGATATCACCATCCGTGATAAAAAAAGGAAATGAGAACCTTGCGGCAGACCATTTATCTAGACTTGAGAATCCTCATAAGGATATGTTAGAAAACAAAGACATAAATGAATATTTTCCTTTAGAAACTCTTGGAGTTATTTCTAGTGAAAGTACCCCATGGTTGCGGACTATGAAAATACCATTGCCGGGGAAATTTATATCATCAAGTGGAACAGGTCAACTCACAAAAGAGGAAGTTTTTTGTAATGACGATCCGCGGTAGTGATTCCTTTTAACAATGGTTCTCGTATCAGAATGTGCGGAATCTGGCAGCTGAACAATACTTAATAAAATTAAAATGACAACTTCTAGACAAACAACGGAAAGGAAGGAGGAAATGAGGAAGAATCAGGGTCCTTACTATATCACACTCTCTCCAACTTTAAGTTGTTAACCGTTGCACCCGCTCTAATATGTTTAAGAGAGTTTTTGAGTTAAATTCCCCTTTGATGATAAGGAGAAGAAGTAGAAAAAATTCCCCGCATGGTAATTGCCATAGTCCCGTCAAACCAGATAGAAGGTACTTTTCACTAGAAATATACTTACCGCGCGATGAGAAGACGAGAGTCAGAATAGAAAATATTCATTTAATTCTCTTTGTGGGATAACGAAAATTCCTTATTGAAGCGTAGTCTCCACGGGCGAGCTAAAAGTTACAAACGATAAATGGACTGCCGCAAGGTGGTCTTGGATCTATTTTAATCACATCAAATATAATTCAACTTGATTTTGTTGGTAAATACGGGATGGATGGGGTTCATTATATTCTTGTAGGAGGAAGACCCAACTTGCGTTGAAGTATTTACCAATCCTTAGCATCTTGTTATGTTTCAATAATGAGGTACTTTAAAGTAAACGTGGGGGGTGATAGAGGGTCATCTTATAACCAAGCTACAGCTTTTAGAAAGATGAGGTGAATAAAGAACTAAAGATAAAGGCTAGTATGCGCTCAGGAGCTATATAACCGTAAAAGACAACTAATCTCAAAGAAAGCGAGTATACAACGGCAAAAAGGCGTGCAACAACTTATAGACCAAACAACATTTCCTTTTCTGTGGAGAGTGAAATGGTATATAGTAATGATACTAGCGGAGGTGCGGCGGATGTAGATTTAATGAGCGTACCAAAAAATGGCAGTAAACACGAGATTCTTTTTATTGTTGTCCCTAATAAAAATTAACCGCAAAGTAAACCAAATCCGCGGAAAAATACGACGTTAGGATGTTAGAGCAATATCATGATAATCTCAAATGAAAGGCCAATTAAGATCTTTAATAATAGATCAGAAAAAGACGAAAAGGGAAGGATCATTGTACGTTCCAATCACGGGACTAAATTAAAACAAAAATAATCATGTAAACTCAGATTGAGAACTTACGTAAGAGGCTTTCTAGTCTTCGTTTTTTTAAAAAGAGTTCTGAAAAGCATCAACACATATGCTAATACCTGTAGAAACACACTAAACGGTTTTTCATCTCAAAAGGTGATCATAATGGTCCTAGCAATAAGAAAATCTTAGGAACAGTCTTAGGATAAAATCGACTAGGTCATGGAACAACATGCAAAAAATGACCGTAAATGAGTAATTAAACTCCTAACCAAAAAACACCATGTTTTACATTTTCTACCTTTTTACAGTTATTGTACGAGTGAAAGGTAGCAATATAATCGACGATAACATCGGATTTTAAGCCACAGATCAAGACCTCAATTCCTGATTTTTTTGAAGATTTTAATGCCCTATAAAGGACAACAATTCCTATCTCTTCTACACCTAAAAAATTGGCATACTTTCTCCCAAATAAGAACTATAAAAATTAAATTTCAGATTATTTGTTTCGACGGAGTCTTCCACTAACACCTAGTACAAGAAGTTTTAGCAATATCTTTTTCTAAAAAAAGAAAAAAGAAATTTGGAGGAGCATGAAACAAAGAACTGAAATATCAACCCCAAAAAAATACCGAGAAATTCCCATCACAAATAAACCACTTCCATGAGTCTTATAATTTTTGTTTTCGATCATATCAAGGGAAATAGGCCATCATAAATACCAGAGAACACGTGTGAGAAAACGTAATCCTACGGTAGGCATTACACAATCCAAATGGCAAATGCTAAGTAATGAAGGAACCAATAGTGAGATGACGAAACAACTGGAGTACCGAAAGTTTCTATACGGCATGAGTGAATAAGTAGTCAATTTAATCAACCTGGAACCTCTGGGGATAAAGTTACACGTATGTAAAAGGTAATTTATATCTTTTGGTGGTACAATCTTACCTTGAACTAAGGAAACTGATAATTAAATACATAAAAAGAAGAGTAAGATAAATAAAAGAAAACAAGAAAATTTCACATACTACACTAGAAAAACAAAAGTAAAAGAAACTCAAATGCTCCCAGCTAAAATCTTTCCTTTTACTATCATCTAAAATCCATCCATAAAAACAGGTTAAATGGAAAAAATGGATAGATATTTTGTCGATAAGTATGCTTCAATATTTAATTTCCTGAAAAAAATAGTTCAGATATCATAAAACATCCACACACAACATTCATCCACACGCTGTAAACTAAAACTGTTGAAATTAATAGTTCTAGTAATTATTTTTATTTTTTTCCATTCCTCTCCTCACACACCCCCTTCCCCCCCCCTCCCCCTCTCCACCCCCCCACCCTCCCCCCCAACCCTCCCCTCGCCTCTTATTTTCCCCCTTCCCGCCCCCCCCCCCCCCCCCCCCCCCACACCTCCCCCACCCCTCCCGCACCCTTCTCTCCCCCTTCCCCCCCCCCCCCCCCGTCTCGCACTCCCCCTCGCCCCCACCCCCCCCCCACCCCCCCACCACCCCCCCAACCCCTTTGACTAACCCGCATACAGAATATCCGCAATGATATATAACACAACCAAGACGGTTTATAATATCTCCCACTAAACTTTAATCTTCTAGGGAACAACTAATTGCAACGTTGTACCACTACAACCCATGGGAACTTTAGATCAGCGAATTATCGTGGAGGTAAAAAATTCATTCCGGGCATCAAAAGAAGTATTAGACCAATCCTACTTATTTTTTTTTGTTTCCTTGATTGTTTTTTTTATTACCTAACATTCTACTCGTGAATTTATGGGAAGTTAACCACCTCTAGTTAAATGAAAACTTTGAAAAACCGTAGGTTAGTATTTCTTTTTTTTTTTATTTTCTAGTATTTTTTAAATCCCCAGCCCACTACCATCCGTCCCATAACAAATATAAGAACGATTATTATGTTTTACCACAAAAAAAACGATGCAGGAGCGAAAAAGTCGAATGTAAAAAATAACCCTTGAAGGGGTCGAATGTCGTGATTTTACTTCCGAAGCAAAAATGGCTCCTTTATGGAGAATTGAAGAATTCAAACAAGTATTAAAAAATATGAACACTAAGCATCCTTATACTTATAAATACTAACGTTTTTAGCTACAATTTAAAAAAGAGTAGAGCGTTAAATTGTCCTTACTCTATTTTTTTTTTATTTGTTTCATCATTTTTTTAAAACCTTTTGCAATAATACAACTGTAACTTGTCGTTTTCCCTTCCAAGAAAGCATATTTCTAGAGTGAGAAACGGTAAATCTTTTAAACTCTACTTCCAAGGCTCTACTTCAAAGTTGAAGATATGTGCCTTGGGAGTCACTTCAACTTATGTTTTAATTACGGACTCAATCGGATAAAAGGGGAGAAAAAAACAAAGTGGCGTTGAAAACAGAAGGTCCATTATTTAATAATTTTTCGATCAAACAAATATCTAGTCCTCCGGTACGGAAATTTTTAATGCAATCGGCATGATCAATTTTCAGGTGAAATAGAATCATCCTTAAAGATAAGAAACTTCGAACATTTTTCTTCCAAAATGAAAATTCGAAAGTAAAAATCAAAGTCAGTGCCAGCTCAGACGTCCTGGGGGGGGGGGGGGAGGGGGGAGGAGGAGGGGGGGGGGGGGGGGAGAAGGGGGGGGGGGGGGGGGGATGGGATTAGCCTAACCCGAAAGATTTAGGAAAGATCTTCCTTTACAAAGAAATCTAGAAAAAGCGAAATATACATAAACCTCACATAACTGCATCAAATGAAAGTCAAATTACGAGTTTACCACTGACTTTAGTCAAATTTGAGATAATAGATTATCGAAACTTATTCTCCCTCGTTGGTTTGAATCACTACATTAAAGTGACGCTTCGTTATTAAAAACATCTCCGAAGGGTTTATTTCTTCTCCATAAAACTATCATATCTAAAGCCGACCAGTATGAACCTATAAAAAAGGATTCCCAAGTATTAAGAGTTTAACTATCGACGGAATTCCAGCTTCGAAAATCGATACAAACAAAACAAAAGCGTGCGGTAGGAAAAATGAAAAAAATGAATACTTTGTCCCTCCCAATCTATATGAAACTACAAAGAGAACAAAAATAAGAAACGTTCTTTCCGCGAGTCCTTAAGGATAGAGGAATTGGAATCGGATCTGCACTATAACACTAAAGTCTAGATTATCGATAGTTTTGGTTAGTAGCACAGATGTATTAGTTCAGGTAAAGAAGAGCTTTTTCCAATAAAAATAGAAAGAGGCAATAAGAGTGAAGAAATTTATGCTTGCCCCCACGCCTAAAAATCGCTAAAAACAAGGCAAGGCAAAAAAATCTACATCTATCCTTAGAAAAAAATTGCATGGAAAAATAAACATTGTCAGGATATTCGTTCAAACTATTTCGGAAGCTAATTGTTTTGAGAAATATTGAGCATAAAGCGATTGCTCGAGCAATTCTCATCAACGGTTATCCTCATTAAGCTAACATCACAGCAGCAAGCAAAAGACGTGTTATTTATTTTCCCCCCCTATAGTCCTTTTTTGTTTTTTTTTTTAACGTTTTTTTGCTTTTTCCACCCTCCTATCCCTTATTCAATACAATAGAACTAACATCGTCTAATTAAACTAAAACTTCACATCGTCCCAATTTTAAATAAATCGTAGGAGCAATAATCTTGGCAATCAAAAAATAAAAAGATAGTAAAGCATTACAACCGAGATAAAGCTAATAAAACTCTATAAAAAACATAGTCTAAAAAATAATGTCAAAAAGCGCAAAAAATGATACTTGATAAGATTTAGAAGATCTCTTAATCTACTCTCTCCAATTTGGATTCGTGACGCACTGAGACAAAGTTGTTTTGGTCATAGGACTTTTGACTGCCAATAATACAAAAAACACGTCGTGAAGGGTATGGGATATTTGGGACTGTGGGTCAAGGTGTAGAATTATCTTAACGAAATATCGAAAAGATTCCAGAATGGAGTGGATATTTAAAGGGGTTAAAAGTCGTAACGGTAAACAATCCTAATTTGTTAGATCAGGTTTTCGTGGATAAAACAGAAAATCAACGGGGTGAGTGAGATTGTGGAAATGGAAAATAACACCAATACGGGTTGAAAGAATTGTATAGGGGAATAGAAGCGGAATACTCTCTTGGAACAAATTTGGAGTATTATAATATTTATCCTCCCCATATACCTTGACTCTTTATTTCGTAATGTAACTATACGCTCGTTTCTCGATCCCCACAACCTTTTTAGGAGAGGATTAGTAGGAATCGAGGGGTCCCTCGTAAGCAACACCACTCAGTAGTGATCCTTTCATCTCACCCTTCGGTTTATGGATTGTATTACTCGAAAGTTACCCGAAGTTGAGGCTTGGTTTTGAAACAATCCACAAATCATGTTTTGCAAATTATTTTGAAAAGTGGTTTGTTGATTCATCATGACGGCTTGTTGAGATTTTATCGTGTTTTAAATTTCATTCTTATGGTCTCTTTTCAACGAGTTGATTTGATTTTGCATGTTTCTTAACATCTGATCATTATTCCTCTTGTAATTCGAAAAATCATTTGAAGTCTCTTGTTGAACTTGATTATTAGGCACTTGAAAAGGTTGGTTTTGAAACCCCTGGTTTTGAAAATTCTGAGCATGATTAACTTGATTTTGAAAACCTTGATTTTGATGAAAATTATTTCCCCGATTGAAATTGTTTCCTTGATTTTGATTTTGATAATTCCTATTTTGACCATTGTTTTGCACCGGAGCAAAACCTGGTGGTTCCATTTTATTACTAATACGGTTTGGAGGGTTAACTTGATTGTAAGTTCCCGTAGTCGCACAAACACTAGCCTGATTGTTATCGGTAGCCGGACAATTGTACCAAGAATGGGCACCACCACAAGTAACACAAGATTCCTCAACCGCCTTAACCGGAGCGGGAGTGACAACTTTTTTAGAAACAATCTCGACTAAGGTCGAAAGTTGATCCGCAAGCTTATCGATTCTCTCATCCGTTTTACTAGAAGTAGCATTCATCCTAGAAGCATTTGATCTATTACGTGAATAACGAACTTTTGATTTATTCTCAATTATGTTTAAAGCCTCTCTAGTCGTTTTACTTAAAAGATTTCCACCCGCCGCGGCATTTAAGGAGTCTTGTTCATTCTCGTTTAAACCTTTGTAAAAGGTATCAACTTGAGTTAACTCCGTAAATCCGTGATGGGGACATGCCCTAAGCAACTCCTTCAATCATTCCCATGCTTCACTAAAAGTTTCCTCGAATTTTTATGTAAATCGAGAAATTTCATTCTTTAAGTGAGTGGTTTTCGAAGGAGGGAAAAATTGGTTAACGAACTTGGTAACGAGATCCTCCCAAGTCAAGATTGAGTTTGGTGGTTCTTTCTCATACCAAGTTTTAGCGGCTCCCTCGAGCGAATATGGAAACATCATAAGCTTAATCACATCGTTAGGCACATTCCTAAATCGTAAAGTCGAGGTAATTCTTTTAAAACTATTAATATGAGCATGAGGATTCTCACTCTCACGACTGTAAAATGGGTTAGCTTGAACCAATTAAAGCAAATTCGTCTTAATCTCAAAGTGATCCGCATTGATTTCTGGTAAAATAATAGCTTCTCCGTACCCCTCCGTGGGTGCCCGGAGTAGCTCCTCCATGGTACGTTCTGCCACTGGTTCAACAATAGTTCGAATCTCGGGTTCGACTATGTTAGAAACTTGTCTTCTTCGACGTCTTGGAATTGTGACCTTTGAATTATTAGGATAATTGGAACGTCTAGTCCGCATGCACTATAAAAGGAAAATAGAAAAATTAAAAGAAAAATATTTTTGGTTTTTTTTTTCACAATCTAATTTTAACGGACAACGAGAAAGACAACTTGAACCAAATAATCAAACTTACTTCACGGTAGCTCTTAAAAATTTTACTTTTTAAGGTGAGCCATATCTCGTAAGTGACACAAATGGTAAGTTTTTAAATCGTTAATTTGAGTTGGGAACTTATTATGGATAATACCTCAATTGAAGGTATTATTTGTTGGTGTTCTTTTACCAACTTTGTAACTTTTTAAATTCACAAATTAACTAGAAAAGAGCAAATATTTTTGTTTTTTTTGTTTTTAATATTCTACTTATATTAAAAAGAAAAGAAAAATATATTTACTTTTTATTTTTGATTTTTTTTATTTTTGATTTTCTTAAAAGCGTAACTTTCGAAAACGAAAGGTTCTCTAAATCACGATCGACAAACTTCAAACGAGAGAATCTTAATCACAGATCCCCGGCAGCGGCGCCAAAAATTGATTCGTTAAAACAAACACACGTAATAATAAAATATATAATATGATGGAAAATTACCAAATTACCCTTGAGGACAAAGGTAAAAAGGAAAATCTTCATAAATATATATAATATAATACGTATATTAACCGGGAAGTATGATTCCCGGGTCGTTATTCCCCAACGATTTGTGAAATTGAAACCACGTTTGTTGTTCGGACAATGATTTGAATTGGAAACAAAGATTGATTTGATTATCTACTTCTACAATTTAAAATTAGCAAATCAATTAAGCACTAAAACAAATAATGGAAAATCAAACTTTAACTAAAAACGCAAAACGGGAACCCTAAACGGCAGTTAAAAACTCAAAATTTTATAAAATTAAACCTAAATTGAATTTTCCTTTTTAAATATACTCTAATTGACTAAAAAGTAATTTTAAAGAAAACTAGAACAAAAACGGAATTGAAATGAGCTTTAAAACACGAAAAATGTAAACGGGAACGAATCTCGTTCTTTAAAAATGAAAATTTGCAATTTTAAACCCTACGAAGGCAAAACTAATTTTCCTAGAAACTTTACGAAAAAAGAAAATTTTCTAAAAAAGAATTATATTTTTTTGATTATTTTTTATGATTTTTAAAAGTTTTTAATAAAAATAAATGTTTAAAAATGCTAAACTAATTATAAAAATTCTAAAAAAAATACAGAAAATAGCTTAAACTAAATAGAACTAAAAAAATAAGCTTGTAAGTCACAGCTTTAATGAATACGACACGAAATAGCTTAAACAGCATTATAAGCTAAAAGGGTACAGGGTGTTGAGGTCGGGGGTTTCGAGCCTTGTTTCACACCCGATTTCCACCTTCCTTTTTTGTTATTTTAAAACTATAAAACAAAGTTGTAAATAACATCTTTAATAAAAGATTAACTTTTTTTAAGAAAAGCCCTAAATATCTAGAACATAGCTGAAAGCAAACAGTTACTACTTAACTTTCTTTTTGAGTTTTTCTAAACTAAAATAAGCTAGAGACTAAATAAGCTAAGTTAAGATTAATTAAGCTTTAATATGCTAAACCTAAGCTAATGAACTAAACATAACAAAAAATAAGCCAGCAATAAGCTAGAAGACTAAATAAGCTCTTTAATTAACACTAAATACCAAACAGGCCCTATAGGGACCTTTGAGCGTATTTTTAGATAAGAGCTTATTTTTAGATAACTCTTGGTTCTATAGGAAACGGCATATGCAAGCTTATACCACAACTAATACTTGTCTAAATCAACTATTGAAACAAGGTTTGAAACTCAATTGCTTATTACAAAAGTACTTTGAAAACAGACCTAAGGCTTAGATCTTGCTGAATTTTATTTTAAAACTGAAAAGACAAAAGACAATTTTACCGCTTAAATTTAGATGACAAAATAAGCTAGAATTTGAAAACTAATTGCAAACTTATAAACTATGATAATATAATCTACATTATGCTGAAAATTAAAACCTAACACCTATTTTATCCTACTGAAAATGAAACTAGAAAAATAACCTTTAGGCTTTTAACATTGCGGATGCAGTTGACATGCTAATGAACTAAATCTAAAACCCTATCAATACAGACCTAAGATTTTACTTCTAACATTCTTAAAACACAAGTCTAAATGTAAATTAAGCAAATGTAAAAGCTAGGAAAGAACAAAGCTTATAATGCAAATAGAAATTGACAGATTTGGACTTATGAAAAACTAACTAGTGAAAATACTTAACAAACATAATCCTAGCTTATAAAACTAGCGTAGACAAACTTATATGAGAGATTCAACCAAAATCAAAAGACCAAATGGCCAACTGCAGTTTTAACTTAAAGATAAAACTGCTATGCTAAATACCCCTTTAACTAGACTCAAAACCATTTTAGCTTATGAAAATGAACTTAAGAGCTTAAATCCTAAATACCAGATAACAAATAGATTTTAACAACCTTAACTAAGAATAAAATATAAGCCAAATAAGCTTAGAAACAATAGCTAACAAGTTAAAGCAAACTAATTTTTTTATAGATTTTTAGGACAAAGAGATAACACTAAGAATTATTGCTATATTACTAAAAACAGATTATTAGAACAACTTATAACATAAAAACTAATCTCAATTAAGCAACAACTAAGCAGAATATAAGCAGTTTAAGCAAAATTAAGCTAGGAAAATTAAGACAGAAAGAGTAAATGAACTTACAAGAAACCTTAGCTAAACAAAGGTATCAAAGGCTCTAATGAGTTATCTACAAGCTCTTACTTATTAAGAATAAGCCAATAAAAGTCCTTATGAGCTCTTCCATGGTAAGTTCATCTTCAAAAAAGCTCAAAATCCATAAGCCAGGTATTAAGCTAATTTTAGATTTAAGTATATTAGAGCTTAATAACAACTCAATTGAGCTTCGAGACTCAAAGATCATAATCTGACTATGAAACTTATGTAACATTACTATCTTATACCACAGTTGAGTAAAAAAAACTTAAAAAAGTAAGATAAAATTTGAATTCTATTAGTGAAAAACTGCTTACAATATTGAAAAAAGAAATTAATCAAACAACTTTAAGCAATAACATTTAACTAAAAAATTACAAAAGCTAATTTATATCCTACTCCTAGATATCTTGTGAGTGAGTCCTTGCTTGTATTTATACTGCCTGGGAGAAGCTTCTAGGTCCTGATTCAGTTATATCCTCCTCTTAATATCGTCCATACATTCCTTTCAATCATTGGCTCTCTAATCTTAGCCCTTGGATCATTAAGTGAGCACATGGATTGCCAGCATGGCAATCCGTGTGTCAGGGTACTTGTGCTTCTTCTACACACATTTTAGTGCAAATCCCACTTGATAGGTGTGTTTTCTCCTTTGCCCGCGTGTCATTCCCTTTTAGGGATTGACCAATAAGAGCGTTTGGTGATGTAATACTCTGCCAACTTGTCCTTTTTCACTTGAATTGCGTAGCCATGTCACCAATTTGAATTTACCCCTTGATTTATGCTCGAGGTAAAACGGGGAAGAAGGTGAATAGTAACAACTTCTTTTCCCACGTTTTACTTTTTTTATAAAAGGGTGTGTTTGACTTTGATTTTGACCCGGGTAATAATCATTTAACTTTTGGGCTTTTATAAAGGATTTTGGGCCACGGGGTGTGACTTGGTCTCGGGCTTGGTGTTGTTATAAGGGTTAACTGGTGTTAACTCCTATAATAAAAAGAGTTAACACCGTTAGGGTTTAGGGATTATTTGTGAAATTTGGTTTAACTTTGAGGGACTGATTTGTTATTTTTAGGAGTTTTGTCATTTAGTGGTTGACTTTGGTGACCAAGGTTTGACTTTGGTTGACCTTTGATAGCATTCTCCCGGCTCTTGTATTCTCTTTCCTTTCCCGTGTCCGTGTTTGTCCGGTTTTGACCGTTTTCTTGAGATTTTTGCAATATCCGTACCTACACAATCACAAAGACAAAACAAGCAATATACAAGCATTTTAAGCACAATTTTGTCTTTTTAGGGACATTTTTGATATAAAAAGGATATGTGTTTTCACACATATCAAGACCCAAAATTTGTAGAGTATCATCTGTATACCTAGTAACAAAACGTCACAACCCCAAATAGGGTCCCGTCAAATTTTGCATCCGGGGGTGTGATGTCACTGAATATCTTAAGTACAAAGCATAAAGAACGACCTCTAAGGGTACGTTTTAAAAATAAACACCATTGCATAAATTTAAAATATTAATAAGTTTTACATCGATCAATTTAAAATATTCAAAAGTTAAAATGCGGAAGCTTAAATGAGTTCAACAACGGTATTTAAAGACATAGATAAATTTGTGGTAACCCGGTCCGGGCAAATAGACTTCACATAAGTGTAAACACGCCATCCATGCTAAGCACTTGAGAAAAACATGCTTAAAACGTCAATATAAAGTTGGTGAATTCATAGGTTTAGTTCAAATGTAATTAATGTGGACCACAAGATTATTAAAACGTATGCGACAGTTATAGGAGATACAAGTTCAAATAAAGAATCATTTACGTTGTACTAAGCGCATGATACCGAAGCTAATACTGAAAGATATTATGTACACTGCTATATAAGGCTTGCCTTCAGGTTACAGACAAAGACCACCTAACAAAGTTTCACATGACATATATCCGTTAGTTCTTGGCAAACTCGAACTAGTAAGTGCTTCTTACCCGGATAGGGATAATTAGTCCCAATAGATCTATTTATTCACTCGCGCTCACTTAACCAGCCAGTCGGTTAAAGGTGATTAACAATTCATGATAATTCAGGCAATAGTGGTCTAAACGCTACTTAGGCAACACGTAAACGGGGAATTTCTCACGTAATTACTTTGTCCGAGTTTTTAAAAGCAAGCAATGTTTCTCACCCCAAGTTATAAAACATTTAATCAAAACAAGTAAAAGTGGGGCTATGAACTCACCTTGGAATAGTAGGGTAAGAGTATACGTCAAAAAGTATGATCACTCCAAACGAACAGTGGTACACGGGTATGACCTAAAAGAATATGGGTTTCGGTTAGACTCGGAACGATAACGGAGTGTGAATTATGCATGAACGTTTATTATTTATTTGGTAAACGTTGTTTATGGGTAAAAACATTAGTGATCTAGTTTTGTGAAAAGTCTTAGATTATAATTAATTATATATATAATATTATATTAATTTATAAAAAAATATATATTATATTATTGTTAACATATACGAAAACATAATGTGTTAAAAGTTTGCACTTACCATCCCCGAGTAATTAGTCAAGACATTTTAATATTCTCGTTTTTCTAGTATTTTCTATGTATAAAGATTGCTCGTGTTTACACGGCTTATTTATTAAGCCGAATAAGTTCGCCATTTGTCCTTTTAAAATAAGCTAGAAAATAAGCTAATATATATAAGCCGAAACAAAATAAGCTAAACAAACACTTCTCCTTTCTTTTCTAGTTGGGCCAAACTAAACATAAGCCTATTAAGCTAAATAAAATTAAAATAAGCTTTTCCAAAAGCTTACTCACATAAGCCGAATACAATAAGCTATATAGTACTACTTTTATTACACGAAAATAACCACGATCACAAAACTATGATTTCCTTAGGTTTCTTGTTATATATTTCGAACCATATGCATAACCTTTTAAGGTTTATGTAGTTTTAAAATCTTTGTTTTTACAAAATAAGTTATACAACAATTGTTTATGCATCAAGATGTTTATGAAAGTGCAAGTTATTAAAAGATTTGAAGACTTACAAAGTTTAAAGGTTTTAGGAAGATGAACAAGAGTAACACAACCCAAATGCTGTTTAACTAATACCCGAATGATACAAATGATCAAACCTTCCACAAGTCTTTAAAAGTTCTTGATCAAAGATGAAAAGTTTATGAGTTTATATTTATGTTGTAGGTGTTTCGTGGGTAAGGAGGAACAAGAGAGCAAAATGAGACTCAAATGTTAAGTGTGTGAGATAGGAATGAAACTATGAGATGTAAATGGTATATATGCACAATTGCTTCACACACTAAGAGTGTGTGTGTGTGTGTGTGTTTTTCTTTGTGAAGTGAATGAATAATAAATGAAACATGCCTTTGGTTTATATGGTGAGCACTAGCTTAACTAGTAAGTAAAAACAAATAGCAAGAGTGTGTGTGGTGCATGTATGCGTTGAACAAGGGGGGGGGGACAAGCACTAGGGGGACCAATTTGATCCACTAATCAAACTTGGTGAGTACATGTCCTTGTTCTAACTATATGGGAATGTTGTCTCATGTTTATGAATTCAAAAATGGTATCCTAGACATGTATGTGTATGTATTCGGTTAGAATGAGCCAAGGGGGGACCAAATGTGGCCTCCACCATCCAAGAGTTAGTGCTTCATGTTTGATTTAATTTTCATAGCTTCATGCATGCATAAATTGATCAAGTAAAGCACGTATCACGCAACTAACGAAAACGAGTAACGGGATCATCAAAAATTATGAAATTTTAAATATCAATTAAAAACGTAAAAACGCGTCTACTGACGAAAGACTACAACGATTGGATGCACGGATCACTTCCGGCATTAAATCTTAAATAATAACGGAACTACTTCTCGGTCAATCGTAAAAATTAAACGAAACTTTAAAAATTCAAATTATCAAACGAAAACGGCTAAAATATGGATTGAAAATTTATGGGGTGTCACAAATACTTATAAAACAAATATTGTGTATATTTTTGTAAATTTTATGTTTATTTATATTCGCTCGTATCTGTTCGTTTAGTATCTTAAAAAACGAACACAAATGAACACGCGCAACATTATTTCTGAAATAAATGAACATGAACAAGAAAATTCGTTCGTTTAAACGATCGTATCCGTTTATTTGTCCGACTAAAATTAAATAAACGAACATGAACAAAGCTCTGTTCGTGTTCGTTCGGTTCGTTTACAGCCTTACTATAAATATGTAATTCGGGTCGCCCGAAAAACAAACTCAATTCGGTTTTCAGTTAGTTAAATCCAATCTAAATTTGGTTCGACTTAATTTTCGGTTTTAACAAAAAAAATTTAACCTAACTAACTGAATCAATGAACACAACTGGACCTTTTACCTTGTTTGGGCTTGGGCTCAATGATGAGCAACGTAATTGTTTGAGGCTCAACAACCCAGTTTAGCAACGTCGTAATTATTTTCTACGTTTAATT
This sequence comes from Tanacetum coccineum, assembly GCA_026074375.1. Lineage (NCBI taxonomy): Eukaryota > Viridiplantae > Streptophyta > Magnoliopsida > Asterales > Asteraceae > Tanacetum > Tanacetum coccineum. The sequence continues at coordinate 21,159 of BQNB010001316.1, read as the reverse complement.
TACTCTGTACGTCCCAAAAGAAATGTTCAATTTGATTTTTTTCAAATCAATCTTTATCAACTTTGACTTTAAATATTTTTTTGTGTTATATAATACTTGATGAAAATTATACCAATGAAAATATATTTAAAACTCAACCCGTTCATATATTTTGCATGAAGTATTATATAACAAAAAAATAAATAATAATAATTAAGGTCAAAGTAGAACCAATTTGACTCTGATAAGTCAAATATTTATTTTGAGACGGGGGTAATATTATTACTTGGCCTTTCGGCCAACCTTTTCTCACGTTGGAGCTTGGTCTTGGGGTCAAACCCATGACGAGGCTTACACTTTCCTCTTTTCCGTGTCAGCCGAAGGACCTTGCCCCCCAAGTCCAAAGGAATCCCTCGAGTATAGCTTCACCGCAAAGATTTACTTCAACATACCACATATTATAGGGATGTTCAATACAACCAGCCCTTTAATTAAATTCAAACTTAGAAAGAGCACATGTTCGCAAAATCTCCCTATAATCAATATCATGTGAAAATCAATGCCTTAAGAACCGAAGACACATTGTTAATTCCTACAGTTTATCAATGATCAAAGAATACTCGCTGAAAAATAAAAGGCTTTTACCCATTTCACGAGTTTTTCATTTTCAATTACATTTCGTAAACATTTAAAATATAGAGCATTATGAAAACAGATATAGGGGTCAAGCAACCCGATATGTACACAAGGACGATAAAAAGGAAAAAAAAATTAGCCAATCAGTAAAAATAAAAGACGAAATATTTGTGTCAATTCTCACCCGTTTAACCTGTAAAAAGGACCCATTCTGATTAAAGCCTGTATTGGCCTGTCACACAACTGGCCCCAAGTGTCAACTTTGCCATCTCTATGTCGAACTATTCGAAAGGGTACTGGAAACGCTGCAACATTAGCAGATGGGCTAGCTGATCCAATAGATCATCCAATAAGCCCTCATACATCCAGATATCAACTGCAATCTGACCCCACATCATATCAGGATCAGGTGAAACCCAATTCGGTAAACAGAAAACAAGAACTACTGTAATCACTTCCCTAGGGGCGTCACTCTCTTTACATAAAACTAAAGTCGAACAATATGATTTGAAATAAAGCAGCGATCAAGACCTTAACATACAAGCTGGAGAGACTAAGCAATCTATTTAAAATGTACCTTCTAGAAATATGATCTAATCATCTTCGGTGTCTTGCAGTAGTGCCCCCCTTACCTTTGATCTGCAATTTGTTAGGTTGGCATTTGTTAAAATATAAAGCAGCACAAAAGTAGATAAAAACGTCATCATACTTTTAAATGCAATTTTAACTGACTAGTTTAGTAAGAAGACTCGTCAATCAGACTTATGTTTTTATAACCATGTCCATTACATTATTTTTGGTCCAACTTTTAATCCAATTACCCACACAAATTATATGTAATGACTGACACTCTCACCAAATTGTTATTTTTTCTTGTTTTTTTTGTCCCAAATAGGTCTTCTGGAAGGACAAAAGGATGTAACGAATATGGTTTTGAGAGTATAAGTATGCCAACAGAAATGAATCCGCGAAAATACAGTAAGTATTTAAATCTATTTTGCCAAAATAAGAAAATCTATAATCAAACTGACTTCACTAACCTGCGATGTGCTGGTACCACGCGCTTTGTTGCTTTCATAGGGCTTGGATTCTGATCTGATTGTTTGTCTGCGGACAACAAATGATATAAATCTGGTTATAATGCCATGATTACAGCAAGAGCTACAATTTACAATGTGGTAAAGACATAGGAGTACCTCCCATTATATACAACATTTATCAGGATATGTATATAAAGTGATTTGGCAACTAAGTGTGGAGGGTAAGAATGAAGAAAGAGAAACTAAATATTATTGGATCACAACACATGCCAAGTCATTGTGTGGATATCTTTTTGCAAACTCTTTGTGGATTCAATTCACACATCTCAGATACCACCTTACTAAACGTTATTGCATGAAAACAGAAACTATAACAAGCACCTGGAGCATCGTGGAGAGTGGTAACAGATGAATTTTCTGAGGCTAGATTGTCATAAATGTTCTGCGACTTATGCCTTTTTGAATAAAGTAGTGCATCAAGTTGTTTCTGAAGATTTTTACTCTTTTCCTAAAAAACAACATCACACACAGAGATCAGAAAACTAAACGAATAGCACATGTGTTAATAATCAGTATATAACATTTATACACAGAAAAGAATTCTACAATACACACACTTGGCAATTCAAATTTTCAACTCCATGTTCTACATCAATATCTTTGATTGCTTTTTAACTTCACGAAATTGAAGGTGAGGTATAAGGTCATTTGTGTCTTTAAGATATGCATTCATGATCAAGGGTGAAATACTCTTTGGAGTAGTGGTCCTTCTATATCGTATTAACAATCGAAATAATGGTCGAAAGAAGATATCTCTATTTGATAGGCTTCTTCCAATACCTATGAATTCTAATGGACCCAGAAATGATACATTGAAAGAATCTGGTGACCATGTTTATGAGTATCGCAAAGATTCACTGAATTCAAAAAAATTAATCTAAATTACGAGCTTCACTAAGAAAAATACATAAAATACATATAACAAACAAACATTAATACAAGCAAAAGAAATCAAACAGAGACGAGTAGAAAAGTTTGCATGCAAAATTCCCAACCAAAAAGGTGTATATGCACAAACTATATTGTAACTTCTGTTGGAATCTTAAATATCGAAATAGCATGAACACAGACACAAACACAAACACATTTATCCAAAGATGCAGCATGCAAGAACATAAGCTGCAGGGAATGTGAGAAACGGCTTAGAAAGCTCATTTCCTCAAAGATTAAAGCATCCCTGTAACATCCTATTTTGGTAATGCTTTGCAGGTCCTTAATGCAACAATGAGGGTACATATTTTATACAAGAGAGTGCTAAGTTAACCATTCCAAGTTCTAATGTTTTTGGAATACAAAGATTAGAAACAACATAGATTTAATGCTTGTGTTTTAATGATCAGTCATTCAGGCCACTGACCCAGTTTATAGAGTTTGATTACTTTAAGGACGTTTGTGATTGCGTTTTGGGGGTGATTATCTTATTATTGCCTTTTTGAAACGCAGAATATCAGAAAAAGCAGGTTAAGACATGTTTTTTTTGACAAATTCAGTCTCAGATTATGTTTTCTTCATTTCCCGACTGACGGTTGAATTCTGGAGTCACTTAATATACTTGGTCTCTACTGTTTGAATTCATCTAAAAAGCTCAAGCTATCACCATTTTAGTTGGGTAGTTCAAATGAATGAGATACACAACATTAACACAACCTATTCAATAGCATCAGGAAAAGGAAAACCAACCTGTTCAGCTGAAAGCATTTTTGTCAAATGGTGACGACCCTCTTGCTCTATGGACAGAATACAGTGAAGCAATAGTTAGTAAATAGTCGAGAAAGCACATGGAAAGGTGGTGGCGGTGCCAGAAAGAGGTAGGCAAAACATTACACTGCCTTTGTATTATTAGCACTTCATACAAAATTTAATTAGAAATTGTGCTAGATTATAAAGTTGACATCTTTTGGTAAACTTAACCATTTGTACTTATTGTATAACTCCAAGCAAGCGACCACTTTAAGTTAGTTAAAAACTGTACAGAAGTTACCATTTGTACTTAGTGTAGCTAAAAGATCTTTTGCTTCATATATGCATAAAATTTAAAATTAACAAAAACTCCTGAGAGTAGAAATTCACGTTTTTATGCAATTTCTAATCGAACTAAAGGTATTAAAAGTACAAATTTAGCCATAAGCTGGTCACCTTAGTAAACCGATAACTCAATTTTCATTATTAAATGGCTATAAACCAAGAGAATGTATGGACTAATGAAACCAGTATTCTAATAAACATAAGCTTCTATAGAACTCATATAATGATATATATACAAAATCAATACATAGTAACAGTAAAATTTAAATAAACAAAGAATAATGTTATAACCTTCAACTAGCAATTTGTGATTGCTTTTATATGTTTTGAACATATCTAGAGAAAGCCTTGCCATGGCCTCCTTTGCAGCACTACCAGAAAGCCTCGCCATAGAAATAGAGATTCTGGGCATTCCTTTTGCCTTGTGAGCAATTAGTCTAGCAGATGCCGGTCCTAAAATATAGAACCATATTAACTTCATGACAAGGTGAAGTTCTATCGTTCATCAGGGAGACATGCAAAACTTGACGTTCTACTAACTGACAACATATCTCAAGTACAATACAGATATAACAACATATCTTAAAGATTATCCCATCAAACTAGTAAGATAATGAGGAATTCAAAATAGCTAGGGGTCATATATTACATGGTACGGTCAATTAAAGAGAAAATGACTTTCTGAATTCGCTAAGAAAAGTAATGATGAAAAGTTCAGCCAGATTAACACATGAATGGATCAATCTCGTTATAACCTTGGGATGATTCTTTAGGGTGCAGCAAAGTTGCATAGAAAACTATGTTCTATTTACTAATGGATTTTACATTTTATGGCAATCAATAAGTTGCAAGTTAGTGACTTTCCTAACACCTAGAATACAAGCGAACGTCAATCATAGAAAGTGTATAAGAGAAGCCTAAGTTTTGCATCTAAAATTATGTTCATCAAAAGGCATGTGGCAAACATGAGTGCACAAATGTGGAGATATTCAACCATACATTTGATGATAGAAAAGACTAAATGGGATTCATGAGACACCATACATAGAAAGAACAGCGAATAAATAACATGGGTGATAGTGAATGCAATGCTATGATCTAAGACCATTTCAGAAGCAATGGATGTCCTAAGAAGCCCATTTAAATCCAGGTAATTTTGAATAAGGCTCCTAAGGTAATTACCATCTGATGTTGATCGCCCCTCCAAAACAAGCTTCACATCCCCGAACTTTATAGAATTAACAAGGTATTCCAAAAACTCAGACCAGGAACCACCAATTCCAATCTCATCCCTCTGCGCATACATTAAATTCCATTAAATTTTACAACCAACATCTGTTAGCATGGCTGGAAGTGTGCCAAAAGAGAAAATATGCAAACAGATTCAAATTTAAGAGCCAAACAAATATTACAAAAAAGAAATGTGATCACAGTAACATTTTGTAAGGAACCACCAACGACATTCTCCAGACGCTTAAACATAACAAACATTATTGTCTGATACCTGTAAAGTTACATAGCTAACACAATAATAACAATAAATTATAGATACTAGAAACATTATTGGATCATCATAAGTAGGCAAAAAGTACAAGCACAATCGTTTACCGCATAGATTATTACTCCCTGCCAATAAAAGAAAAGGCATCTCTTAAGTCCAAATTAAACTACAACACGACTATAGTAAAGTAATTATACATCACACATGCTCTTTGGATATTAGTTCACGATATAAAAGTACTCTCTCCCTCTCCCTTTGAAAAAAAATCATCTAAAAAAGTTTAGGGGAGTGATCGCTCTCATCCTACTTTATTGTAACAGTATTAATTAAAAAATAGGAATAACATGAAAACCTGCGTCAATCATAAGTACATTCTACACAGGCTGGTAAAAAGTTCTCAGTTGGAGGAAATAACACAACTTTTCTCATGCTCTTTATATACTAATACTAATCCAAAATGTTACGTTAAATCATTAAATAAACCCCATTTCACCTCTTACTTAAGTTTCAAATCTTATGGCTACATATAGAAAACAGCATGATCTTATAAGACACAAGTTGGTGATTTTAGTGTCATCAATTGTTTTATGTAACTGCGATCTACTCGAGACCAAAGGGTTTATCAAGTTAAGCTCCCATACGAGTTAGTCGACTTCTGTGACCTAACTTGATACCGCCGCGACACATAGCGGGGCGGACAGTTTTTACACTAAGCAGTATTACCTACTTTTGCCAACTCTGGCTGCCATAACTATCGTTCATGGCTATTAATAACTCATTTTTGCTCTTGAGAGATTAAATACACAAAATAAAATCTCTACTCTTTTTCGTGCCCTAAAACTTGAACAGTACATTTACGGATTTCGTGATACACTCAGTGTCGGAGACAGGAGGGGCATGTAGTTTCTATAATTATCAAAGTGTGCCCCCTCGACTATAACATTCTGGCTCCGCCCCTGGATACACAACGCTTCATATCAGATTGTTGGTTTGATTATCATTACATACTATGCTGCCATTATTACACGCATTTACGATGTTAAGCAACAACAAAAAGCCGTAAAACTTATTAGTATATTTGATTTCGGCTTACATAACATAAGCCTCAATTTTGTGGCTTATATTGAGACTTATGGGCTTATATAAGTTAATCATATCGTAATAAACTTATACAAGCCCACAAGTCTCAAAATAAGCGAGAAAATTGGGGCTTATGAAATATAAGCCGAAATCAAATAAGCTCATAAGGCGAAACAAACACCCCCTTAATATCCGATTGTTGGTTTGATTATTCATTACATACTATGCTGCCATTATTTACATATTACGCGCATTTACGAACAACAAAAGGCCGTAAAACTTATATAAAAGAATAAGGGATTCAATTTGCAAGCATCATTTATCTAACAAAACAAACAAATAATAAAGAAAAATGAAAATAACCATATCATCAAGCTGTTGAACTGAACGAACAGCCCCAAAAGTCAACGACATAAAATCAGTTGCGTCAACTCTGACTTCACTTTTATTAGGCGCGTGTACTTCAAACAAGAATGTTCTACTCACACCTGCTGACGTCTCCACCTTTGCCTCTCCGAACAACGCTTCAAAATCATTCAGTTCCATTTTTAGTTTCCACCCACCCAACCCAATTGAATGGTTTAACAGATTTTTTGAGGTGCAATGAAGGGCTGTTTTGTAAAAAGTGCAACTATAAGGTTTTATGTGACAGTTGGTTAAGATTGAGGGACTACTTATGGAACCTTGAGGGTAGTTAAGATATATCGAGAACCGATTGATAATATTAAACGGGTGCCCACCGGGTAATTAGACGGGTATGGATAGTGATATCATAAACTGGATCGGATATGAATATATTAAATCCCGCCAATTGACTTCATTTACTTTTTATCTAGAGTAAACTACAATACATATGCACGTGTATCAGATAAGAAGAGGAACACAAAAGAAGTTAAAAGAGATTTGCATTTTAGCTCTGCCTCAATTGATGATTCGTCACATGGTGAAGATGAGTTTCAAAGCAACCTTAATCTTATAGGAGCCTCGTTGGGTATCACTTTGGATGGTATTCCTGCACGCTCTAAAAATGATGTTTTTGAAGATTTTCTCCATGAAATAAATTGAACGAGTATCTCGCCGCCATCCTATTGACGTTCTTTTATTGAAGCATCGGGGCGTTAAGTAAAAATATAAAGTTCCATGGAATTGTGGTTTTAATCTTCTTCAAGTCCCCTGTCATTTTTTATTTGTTCCCATAGTTGTTTTGGCGAATTCTTTATCTACAGAAAGAAGATCAGGTGGCCTTTCTTTTGTGAGGATTCTAGGTTTTTTCTCTTATTTCAGTTCCAAGGAGGATTTCTAGTAGTGCAAGTGTATATGGCCTATCATCATAACACGTTTTCATCTTCATCCATGGAAGGCAAATTGGTATTTCATGGTCAAAAGATCATTTTGTTTTCAAAGAGCGTGGTTGCACTTTCTCTATACATTTGCTCGCAAATCATCATCATCTTCTTTCTCCTCTTATTTTTCGGGTTCAAGTGGGTTCTAAAAGTTCTTAGCCAAGGTCGAGTTTTGCTTAGTGCTCCTTTTTTTATAGGCTTTTTTTTGTTGCTGGGATTGTTGTATTTAGGTTTCTTGAGATATCTCGTCAAATGGTATTGTCATTTGATTAGTGATGTTGTCTCTCTCGATGTATTTGTTTTTCTTCAACTTTGTTGAAGTTCAATGTTATGTTCTTTTTAAAAAAAAGGAACAACGGGTCCTATTACGTCTACCAGTGCAATGATAACGAGTAATAAATATGTTGGTGATTTATAAATGCAGGTTATGCCAAATTGTCACGATTACCTAGTCCTATAAATATTAACCCTTAGCTCGATGATCACAGTGTTAATAACGTTATTAGGCTAGTATTTAGTGTTAGCATAGCTGGTACTAATTTTAATGCCCATGCACGCACAGGGCTTAAACATTATATATTTTAAATATATGTATAATTTTTTATTTTTTTCTATTTTATAAGTTATGTTATAGAGTTTTATGGAAATCATATAAAGAGAATAGATTCATTAAATCTTTTATATATTATATGAACTTGAGGATAATTAGTAGTTTTTTCTTTTGATTTACCTGTTTTCTGACTCGACATTGTACGCCGACTAACTCCAACGAAACTATCATTTTAGGTAGCCCGGAGTCGGCTCAAGTGAACCTCCGAGGCCAAAAGGAGATTAATTTTCTTCTCGTTATATTCGAACAATTGACCTCCACTTTGGAAGGATGATATTCTTACTCTTGGGTATGCAGTTGATATTGTATATGTTTTATGATTATTGTTGCATGAGTGTGTCAGCTATACTTAGGATTTATGGTCACACTTTGTGTTAAAACATGTAAAATTTTAGCTTCGCAAACGAATTTAAAAGCATCAAGTTGAGTTAACAAAAGTTCAAAAGACCGTCAATCTTTATAGAGTATGGAAAACTAAAGAACTCAAATAAATATTATGTTTCGTGCGTACAATATTTTTTAGTCAACAAAGATTTACCTATTGTATATCTTCAATACATATACAAATGTAAAAAGTGTTTTACCCAGTTTTCAATCACCAACACTTTTTTAAGATATAAAAGTAGCCCAAGATTGTTGTATATGATTTAGTACGTATTATACAAAAAAAATGCAATTCTTCCGAACCTATCAATGAATAGCTAGAAAACCATTTTTCTTTATTTACGATAATTTATGTTCTTCGGTGTTTTTCTATTTGGTTGTACAACATGATTTCAGGCCGACAAAGAAAATCCACCAAAAAGCCTTCGGGTAATTTTGGGATGTGATTAAATATGTTAAATATTTGTTTGGAAGTAAAAAATTGTTTAAGTTTGTTAAATTTTAAAATATAAAGTCTAGAGTATAAAGTTTAATGGGTTATTTGTATATTTTTTAAAGTTATAATAAAACTAGTAAATTTATAAATTTACATTTAACTCATATAATTTATTTAAAATTAAACCACTAAAGTTTTATTAATTACCTCTATCTTTTTTAAAGTTTTTGTTTTCACACATTTGACACATATTTTTATGTGTTTTTTTCTTCATCAAATTTCTCCACCAAATTTTTTTAATTTTGACCAAATTGGTTCAATTTTGACTTTTTATTGACCAATCAGATCGCACGATTTTGCCTATGTGGCAAAATCAAGCAATTTGATTGGTCCAATTTTTTTTCTCATAAAACTTAATTTGATAAAAATCTCTAAAATGATATAATTCTTTTATTATATAAAAGATTAGGCCAAGCCCGTTTGATCATTAACATTATATATATTGTATTAACACTCATTATTCAGTGTGACCACAAAGTTTATGTTCGTCAATTTACTCGTGACAACAAAGTTTCTATTGAATTTGACGAGTTTGGTTTTTCTGTGAAAGACTATCTGACTCAGCAAATTCTCCTCCGTTGTGATGGCACCGGAGACCTGTCTCATGTGATCACTCCTACATCCTACTCGCAAGCTTTTCTTGCTAGTCATTACACGTGGCACCAATGTCACACCCCCAAACTATCGCAGCGGAAGGTAACTGAGGTATGACTTCATAGCACAAAATACAATAATATAAAGAACGACCTTTATATGAGTCATTTAAAAAGACATTCATTTGATACATTAGGTTAAATAAGTTTTCACAAAATACATTCCATAGTTTCACCACAAAATAGAAAATAGTTTGGAAAGATAATCAAATGAACAAAGTTTATGCGGAAAGTCTTCAATGCGACGCGACCACAACCGGTGACCCTACATGAGACTCTGACATGCTAGCCAAGATAATTGCAAGTTATGGACCTGAGAAATACATGCTAAAACGTCAACATAAAGTTGGTGAGATCATAAGTTTAAATAAGTATAAGTCTGGACCACAAGATTTTCGAGTGTGTGACTATTATAATAAATACAATAGCACAAAAAAGTATTACGATTACATTTAGCTCATGACACCGAAGCCTTAACACTGTTACAAATTGTTGCCCTGATAGTTGTCCATCCCATGACACTTAGAGTTCCCCAAATGGAATGCGCCTATTTGACATGGTAGTTCGTTGTTACCTATCGGACGGGGGTTGTAAACCCCAATAGATCTATCCACAACATTCGTGCTTAAACAAAGTAATTAACGGTTCATGATGGTGGGGGCCAAAAGTGGGATAACGGGTGTAGAACCGTAGAGAGGGGGTGAATATGGTTTTTTGACTTCTTTGATGTTTACAAAACTTTAAGTCTTGAAAGAACCGAGTGGTGCATTAATATACTTTACAATAAGAACAAAGAGTATATATATATATATATATATATATATATATATATATATATATATATATATATATATAGAGAGAGAGAGAGAGAGAGACCACAATATATACTGGTTCGGGAAGGGGGTTTAGTCCTTTCGTACGTCCAGTTGCGAATCCACGACTATGATACTATACTAGTATAATCCTTCCGTACGTCTAGTTGCGAATCCACGACTATGATACTATCGGTGCTCACACAGAAGAGTTACTACCTACGATATTTTGCTCTTGGAATCCACCCCTAAGAACCCGTGATCCAACTTAACCTCTAGGACCACTTAGATCAACTGGGACCACTAAGAACTTCCCCTTGGAAGCTTATCAAACCCCAACTAGATCTCCAATGATCTAGGCTTGATCCTACGGATACAAGACTTCCCTTACACGTCGATAGATTGATATAAGATAAATGAACCAAGTCCTAACCTAACCTAGAGACTCGATTTTAAAGAAAGGGTATGAGAAAGAAGACCCTCGACAAAACACACAAGTATGGATTAGTTACTTGTGTGGCTCTCTTGCGGAGATGTGTTCACTTCAATAGAATGATAGATGAGAAGTTTGGAACACTTGATGTTAGACTTAGAGGATAGGAGAAGAGAAAAGAGAGGAAAGAATGTTTGCAAGAGGTGATGAATACAAAGGCCAAGGGTGGGTATTTATAGGCCAAGAATCCCAAATGTGGGAAAACATTTCGCGAGTGGCGCGTTGCCCACGTGCTAATGTTTTCTTTGGGATTTTGGCGTTTTAAATACCCGCACTTGTTAAACCTCTAATTGTACTTCACGCTATAAGCTTTCAATCAGTCTTACACTCAAGGTCAACCAACTCAAATAGCCATCTGATAAAAACGTTTGTGAAGTATTTAAAAGCCTTTCGCTTATCCGATATTGTAATGAGAGAAAAGAATTATCAGAAAGGGGTATTTTGGCTATTCCTCAAAGAGTAACTAGTTTAGTTGAGATCCAACTAAAGGTTTAAAGAATCTATTTAGGGTATAAGAGAATATTCTTGGAATATTCTTAACTTAGAGAGAAAGGGGGAAAGATTTAAAATTTTAATTTCAAATTCATTAAGCACATGTTAGATAAGATAATGGGTTGTGAATGAGTTGTCATGAGTTGGCATGATGTGATGGATAGGAGCCTCTTGATCTAAGTTTGAAATGAAGGGTGAGGATGTGAAGAGGAGAGGTAAGTTGGATTGGTGAAGTGGCAAGATCAAGGGTGATAAGAGAGGTGTATTTGTTTGGTGAGTGAGATATGTTTGTTTGTGAGAGGGAATTGTGTTTGTTTAAGATTTGAATTCAATCCAAGGGAGGAGAGGATAATGAGGTAACTTAGAATGAGGTAACTTGGATTGATGAGGTGGCTGATCAGGGTGGAAGAGGAAGTTGTTGTTTGTTTGTGTTCTTTGTTGAATTCAATCCATGGGTGGAGAAAAGAATGAGGTATATTGGATTGATAATTGGCTTGATTTTGTAACTACCCCCAAAAAATGTTTTGTCCAGCGGAGGAAATATGTCCGGGGGCAGTTACTTAATAATACACTTGCACAAGATTACAAGAGGAAACGATCCTCTAAAGTTGTCTGAAAAAGTAATCTGTTGATTTTCTTTGGGAATTCGGATATACATTTGTTTCCTATAATTGCATAACAATGATACTGACTCGAATGCAATACAACGAGATTTGATCAATTTGTATGTAAGTAGAAATCATATTGAGGTGAAATCCTGTCCAAATTTAGAACTCCAATGCCACCATAAAGTAAGTCCAAGCAATCTAATTCACCTGAGAAAACATGCGAAAAAGTGTCAACAAAAAGTTGGTGAGTCATAGATTTTTAGAAGTATGAAATTGTAAATTCATAATGTATGTTAGCTTGCCTAATGTATCATCACAGCAGTTGGGTACATGTAAAATATTTAGTGCTAATGTCTCACTATAATATCACATAAAATGTTTTCTTAAGCCAAAATACTGTATCAAGATTTGTAATGTATTTTGACTGACTATTTCTAACCCTATAGATACGTCAAGAAATGTATGTACTTTGTTTAAATCAAGATTTGACATGTATGCCATGACCATTGTATCCTAATACAATGTAGTCACCATATGTGATTACGATTACACACTAAGTTCATGAAACTGCGATTTTGACTTGTATGTATGCCATTTTTTCAGGCACTATAAATTGTTTTCCCAATGAATGTCAAATCCATTTCAGACAATCAATAAGTAAAATGTTTTACATGTAATGTTAGTTCAATGTAACGACATGGTCATAACGATCATTTCCAGTGATAGCTAGTACTTCCCTGACCGAGGATGTCATCCCTAATAGAATCTATCCTTATAACATTTCGCGCTTACCCTCGTGTTATTAACAGTTCTTCATGCAACTTAAGTGTTAGGAATGATAAAAAGTGACGATCTTATTGAGATCGAGTCTTGTAATAATTAGAAAAATAATATTGTATAATAGGTTAGGTGAAAGGTTCATGACTAAAATAAAGTCTTGAAACCTGGCTAAATAGCCAACGTCTAAAAGACAAGAGCACCTTGCTCATACTTGTAAAATGGGTATAAATACCCCCACCACCTCCTCATTAGTGTGGTGCGTCTTCTAATCTCATTCTAATCATTTTCTCTAATCCTCTTCCTCCCTCTTTCTCTCTCTACTTTCTATCTTTCTCTTTCTCTCTCTAAATTCTATAAGCATACACACTACACCTAAACACACACTCTATTGCTTATTGATCCTGAATCAAGACCTCACAAGTGGTATCAAAGCTGCAGGAGTGATTTAGTGTTGTTTAGGAGAGTTTATTCGGACAGCTTATTTCGTCAGCTTATTCCAGCAGCTTATTTCGAGCTTATTTTGGTCTTATATGAGCTTATTCGGTCTGGTTTATCTGTTGTGCTTATTCTGATTTTTTCGTGTGCTTATTCTGTTTTTCAGCTTATTTTTCGTATGCTTATTAAGTCAAACTGCTTAAAAATGTGCTTATTCGGTTTTTAGAGCTTATTTGTACTTATTTTGCTAATATTGGTTTTATCAAGATTGAATACTTACGGTTTTATCGTAAGTGACGTGGCAAAATCAGTATAAATTTTGCTTATTTTGATATTCAGCAGATTTTTAAGTCTAAATTTAGTAAAAGTGGTTACAATTCTTAAAATCGGAAGTTTGACTGGTCAAACTCGGAAGAAGCTGTTTTATATACCAAAATCGGATCTATAACTGCTTTTATCGAATTTTGACTTTTAAAGTCGGAAGTCTGACTTTTGGTCAAACTGATCAACATCATAGATCTGTGTTTGGTAAACATATTTTGAATAACGCGTTTTTAGATCTGACAATTTCAGAAACAAATCCTACACTCAATCGAGTATCAAAATCACAAGAACAATAACAAATCCTACGCGTTTTTAGGTTTATTTTGAATCACAAGAACGAAAATCGAAAATATCAATTGATCTCAGATTTATCACTCGAGTAACAAAAACAGTTTTCTAATTCTACACTCAATCAAGTTGATCATCATAGATCCAATAATCTTTCTCAAAAATCAATCTCGGAAACAAAACCATTTTCGGAAACAAACTCGACAGTAAATCATTTTCGGTAACCGGTTGTAACATAAAGATCTCAGATTTTTCTTGGTTCGTGTTTTTGCAACGAAGTTATAGATCATCCAAGATCTTAAAACACGAAAAGAACTTTCATCATTGATCAATCTTTTTGAAGTTTAACTTCATGTTTTGATTTTCGAAACAACAATATCAATAAAAGACAAGAACAAGGTTGTTCAAATCTCTCTTTGTTTCGTTTGTTCTTAAGATTCAAAATCAAGAATCAAAAATAAAATCAAACATAGAGACCTACCTGTGAGCTGTTTTCAAATCTTGAAGTCGAATCAAACGAGAAAAGGAAACCCGTGCGTGGTTCATCATATCAAATATATCATAGTTGTATATTGTGTTTAGTGAGACTTAGTTTGTGTCGATTGTTGTTTTTATCCAAGAATCAAAAGAAAATAAGAACGAAAGTGACAAGCTCTAGATCTCAGATTTGCTCCTAAAAGATCAAAACCTTTAAGAGATTTCATCTTTGAACGTTTTTCCTCATAGATCTAATTTCAAAGCTTTCACTTCATTTGATTTTTGAAACCCTCAAAGAAAAACCAAGAACAAAAGTGTTCTTGTATCTTTTTGTTTCGATCTATAGTCGTAAAACAAGAAAATCAATTTTTTGTATCAATTTTTGTTTAGATCTAATCATTTTCGGAAAACAAATTCAACAGATCATTTTCAAATCCAAGAGATCTCAGCTTTGGTTTTTCTTTTACATCTCATAAGAGATTTCAAGAACATCAAGTTCTTTTCAAACAAGAAAAACAAATGTCATCATAGATCGTTGTTAATATTCAAAATCTCAAAAGAAAAAGATAAAAACAAAAGGGGTTCATATCTCATCTTTGTTTCGGTGCTTAATCAAAAGAACAAGAATCAAAACACTACAATTCAAGAATACCTACCTGTATCATATTGATAAAAGATCTTGACTGTTATGTGACATTAAAAGAAGAAAACGCAGAGGTGTATGTTTGATTTGTGAGAGAAATATGATAGAGAGCGGCGTTTGTCTAATAAGAGTTAGGGTTAGGGTTTGAAATGTGTGAGCACTATATATCTGATTTAGGTTTAGGGAAATAGAAATTGATAAGCTTGAGTGTTTGATTATACCGAAATCAGTTACAATAAATTTGGGCTAACATAGTGCAACAACTGATATGGGCCGAATTCAAAGAAAACAAAAAGATTGGGCCTGCGTTTCTTATTGATTTCTTGTCACTTCATTTGGTTTGGACTAAGAATTAATTTGGTTTGTGTGGAATTGATTTGGTTTGTGTGATAATTTGAATTCTTGGGTTCGTCGTGATAAATAGGGAAAATGGGATCAAACGAGGAAATAAGACGCTTAGCTCAGGAAGCTGAAAAACAACAATTATTTGCTCAAAAAGTCCAACAACAAAACACGAATTTGACTAGTCAGCTTGAGATGTATAAGGAAAGGGTTCGGATTTTGGAAGGTATTAACAAGGATAATAATTATCTCAACGAATTTCTTGAGGCTGATGAACGGGCAAAACGTTATAATAAACAAGCTCAGTCTCAATTAGTTCGTGATCGAGATATCATTCGAGATCTAGAAAAACAACGAGATAAATTAGAGTTAGATGTCAAGGATTATAAGAGACAAAAAGAGGAATATCAAAAGACACAAACGATTTTCAATCAAACACAGTGTAACAAGGAGGAAAAATATCTTGATGATATTCTTCAGTTACAAGCTAAAATCAAAGATTTTGAAAATGTTGTTTGTAAAATAGGCAAATCAACTGAAACACTTCGGTTGCTTACAAATAAACAAAAAGCTTTTTGGGACAACTTACGGAAGTCGGGTTTGGGATATAACGGTCCTTATGTTCTTTCACAAGCTTACGCCAAAATTCCTAAGTTGTATAATGCTTATGAAATGTGTAATAAGAGTGAACAACTGCATGTGTTTGATTCTGAGGAAACTCTTGAGGATGCTTTCAAAAGTCAACAAAAAATGACAGATGAAATGAAGGATCCAATTGTTGTTGCAAATAAACAAAATTGCTGAACAATTAACTACAAAAAATTAAATGCGCTTTATAAAGATTTTGTTCCTCAAAAAGAGCTTTCTGTCGAGCAAAAATATTTTCCATCTTCTTCTATTCCCTCGGTTAAGATTCCGGTATCAAAAAATATGCCAAGTGAGTCACCTTTGATCAAATAATTAGACAAGATAAAAGTTTGTTTTGAAAAGCTGACTTTGCTAATACAAAAGAACTGTAAAAGAGCAAGCATTTTTTACACATCACCGGCAGAACATGACATAATATAGTATACCTCGAAAAACACAAAATATCAAAAAAGTCAAATACCATTCGCAAAAATAAAAAATAAAAAATCACCTGAGCAAACGAGTAGAATTTTAATGCCCATCTAATAAACATCAAATCAAAAATACATCAACACTCGGAATAAAGTAGGGATATAGAATCCAAAACCAAGACATCGCAAAAGCGAGACAATCCAAAAACGCTATAGAAAAAATGACAAGAAAGAATCATAAAAAATAATAAACAAATCCACAACCACAAAATCCAAAAAGTAAATCAAGTCATGAATCTAGAACCGCAAAAATCAAAAAGATGAGTCCAAACTAGATAAATCAACAATTTAAATAAAAAGGACCAGTATAATACATAAAAAAACAAAATTCACAGAACAATCCATAACTTAAAATCACACCCGAATATCCAAAAAAACGAGGAAATGAATAATAACGAAATCAATCAAATAGGATCCCCCCAATATCACAACTCAAAACAATCCATACTAAAGTAAAAAATTAAATTAATCGACATATCCATATCACAAACTGACCATAAAAATCCAGCAAAAAAGAGACATAATCCAAATCAAAAGTTGAAGATCAACAAACAAGAACACAAATGAAAATACGATTACTATATAAAAGATAAGGTAGGTTTATCCAAGTTCTCCAACGAAACACTATATCCACCTTATTTCAAAAAAGCTCATTATTTTAATTTCGTCTAAAATAAAATCAAACAATAATAAAATGAAAGATCTCAACAAGTCTCAACCAAAAACTTTCCAAAAAAGTCATCCATCCAACATGACTTGATAAGTGGAGAAACAATCAATCCAGAATGCAGATAATCTCCCTAAGATATCCAAATCCCAACTTCAATGATGTCAATATACAAATTCACAAAATCACAAAAAAAGTATCCTCCAGAATATATAATTATGAAAAAGTAATAAAAATTGAACTCTGATAAAGCAGCGTTCAACCCGATACAAACAGAAAACTGAAACAAACAGCTCAAAAAAATATAGCCACATCCAAACGGCTCACTCAGTTCAATCAATAAACATACCACTACTAGATCATTCCATAATCCCAAAAATAAGAGAAAGTCTGAGACATCAAAAATAAGATAATATCAAAAACCGGCAAATATACAAATCAATTATTTTGTCAAGATCAAGTAATCCAATTCTTACGAGAATGAAGTTAAACTTGAATCTTTTAAGAACATTTTCAAAGGGATATAAAAGAAATGAAAGATGTTTTTGAGTCGACAGAAAGTGAGCTTAATGAACTAGGGAAACAAAATGAGCTTTTAAAAGATCAACTCTTGGAAGCATCCTTAGTTGAAGATATCAAGCATCTTGTCATAGCTTCTTGTGTGGAAAGTAAAGGAATAAGAATTACATGATGAAATTGAAAGAATTTCAAAAGAGTCAAAAGATGTTTCAAATGAGAGTAAAACAGCTGATACGGTTTGTAATGATGCATTTGAAGTCACACATGGATTGTTAAAAAGAATTGTTGAATTGGAAAAAGATGTGTCAAAATTTGAGGCAAAGAGTATTGCTTTTGAAATCGCACTTTAACACAAGTCTCGAGAAAATAATTCTTTGAAAACATTGCAAAAAGAAAATGAGAATTTTATGGCATCATTACAACTCGAGAATGCTCATTTGAAACAACTTATATAAAGATTTTGGTTTTTAATCAGGTTCAAGGTCAAGGTTGAATAACCACTGTGATGAAATTCAAGTTAAGGACAATTTTGATGAAATTGAAACTAAAAACATTGAGTTGGAACATCGAGTGGCGTCATTAATTAAGGAGAATGAACACTTGAAGTTGACTTACAAAAACATTTTTGGTTCAATCAAAAAGTCGCGCTAGGCTGCATTTCTTTCACTTCTCCCTAAAAGGGAAAGCAACAACATGGTTTGATAAAATACCCTCCACCCAAATTACGACATGGGATCAACTCATATCGCGATTCCTTGATTATTTCTTTCCAGCGGGACGCACCTCGTCCCTTAGAGATATAATCCTTCGATTCAGACAAGGGACCGAAGAATCCATCAAAAGCGCCTAGATCCGTTTCAAGAACCTGATCAAACAGGTCCCCCATCTCGGAATACAAAAATGGCTTCTGGTACAAATCTTTCACGACAATATATCTCCGGACAACCGTGTGAAACTCGATCAATTTGCTCAATTCCGTTTCAACTCTCTCACCGAAGAAGAGGGGTGGAATTAAATAGAAGAATATGTCCAATACCAAGATGATCTGTGCCATCCATGAACGTTTCTTCCATTGCGGACGCAATGCAACCTACATTTAGGGGACGTCTGAAAAGGGCCTGCAACCAAATCTCCTACCTCGAAACACCTACTCGAGAGGTTGGGTTAAAAATCCCCTACCTTATTTGTGATTACTGCGGAGGACCCCACAAGGTCGAAGAATGCAAACAGAACAACCCAGCTGAGCAGGTATGCTTATCCGGGGGAGATATCTATGACGACCCTTCCCTTCTAAGGTTCTATCAGAACGACGATGCCCTACCATGGGGGAATAGCAAACAAAAAGAGGGAGAGGATGGACCTGAATGGGTTGTTAGAAGCAAGTTTGAAGACGAACTCGCCAACTTCATGCTCGAAAAGAAATTCCACACGTAAGGGGTAGGAGAAATGCTCGACCAGCACCGTAAGGAGATGCATGAGAAATTCTCCCAAATCTTCTCCACGGTCAGGAAAATCAAAACCCTTGAATCAGAGGCACCGACTTTTGCTATAACAACTAGATCTGGAGTTAGCACTCGAGACCCCCTTTCCCAGCCCCATCGCAATCAACGCCTGCCAACCACACAGACAAGACCACTAAAAAAGAAGTACATAAGGGTGCATAATTAAGCATACAAGATGAAAAAGCCCCCCAGTCGCCCGTTTTCTATCAACCCTCCAAGTCGTCAAACCTGCATTTCCCTTCCCGAGTAAGGAAGCATGTTAGATATTAGAAAAAGACTCGGTCACCCCGTGTATATTACTGTTTATCATAGCTCGTAGTTTAACAGTTAATAGTACAATTTTCGGTATTAAGTCGGGTACTAATACCCGGTATATTGTAAGAACTATATAAGCCTCTTCCAACTTTGGAAGAGGCAAGCTAGTCATTTACTCTTTTCTTATAAAACACATTTTCTCTCACTAGAAAAACTCTCTCATGTGTTTCTCTCTCTAGAAACTAGCCAAGTCCAAGAATCGACCCCGTGTTATGATATATGATATACCACAATTGGTATCAGAGCTTATGGGATGATTAGATCGTGTGTATGTGCGATTTCTTGCTTGTTTTAGATCGAAAAGTGTACCATTGAAGGCTCCTAGCTCGTTTTTTTAAGTTCTCCGAATTTTGATGTTTGTATTGATAAAGTTTGGGTGTTTCTAGTTGCTATTGCCTTGTGGTACTGTGTTGTGCAAAAGAAATCAAGCAAAATCGTTCAAAAGGGTGATTTATAAGTGATTTTGTGTGATAAAAGTCGTTGTTCTTCGTGGAGGGTTGCCAGAATTTCTTCACGGCGGTTTGCTTAAATATAATATTTTATTAAGTAGGTTACCAACTCTCTGACACACGGCGGGTTGCTTAGGTGGCGAGTTGCTCAAGAGGCGAGTTGCTTTATACTAAGCAGCGAGTTGCTTACCAGCGGTTTGCTTACCAGCGGTTTGAACAGGTTATCAGCGGTTTGAATATTTTAATAGCAAATATCTAAAGGAAACTCTGGCGGTTTGAAAACTCAACGGCGGTTTGATTAAAATATAGACGGCGGTTTGTATTCTTTCTTCGCGGCGGGTTGCTTGGCAGCGAGTTGTGTTCGGCGAGTTGCCTTAAAATTCCACCAGCGAGTTGCCTTATTTCTTTGCAGCGGTTTGGTAGCCTCTGGCGGCGAGTTGAGCTACTGTCTTAGAAATTTGAAATATTTCAAACTTGGGACTTAATATCACTAAAACAAGAAACGAATACGTTAACCTCACCACTTTTAACGTACACTCACTAATCATTGATCGATCAAAACATATCATATCATAATAAAACAAGATGTCTAGTATGCAAGAAGACATCCAGTGTGCGGTTCTGATACACGCCCACCAATGCTTGATAAAACAGACTTTGAGTCTTGGCAACAACGCATACGTCTGTACTGTCTAGGAAAGGATAATGGAGAGAACATTATGAAGTCCATTAATGAAGAAGGACCATTTCATATGGGAACGGTCTCAGATGTTATTGCTGGAGGAACTAAGGGTGCAGTTCAACAAGGTCCAGTACATGCTAGAGTCCTTAACAACCTTTCAGCTGAAGAAAAGGAAAGGTATAAAGCTGACATTCGTGCAACCAATATCCTACTTCAGGGTATACCAAAGGACATCTACTCACTCATTAATCACTATACTGACGCTAAAGACATTTGGGAAAATGTGAAGATGATTCTGGAAGGTTCTGAGTTAACAAAAGATGACAGGTGATCGCTGCCAAACTACACCTTAAAAAATATATAATATAATAAAATATAAAATATATATAGTAAGAATAGTCTAAAA